>JABFFG010000161.1:0-106859 GCA_013623685.1 Fusarium transvaalense
GGGGTGGGGTGAAAGGCAGGCGCGGCGGCGCGGGGCAACCAGCTTGGGAAGCCCTAACAGCACCGAGGTTTTTTTTGCACGGCAAGTGGAGTCATTTCGACCAATGACTGAGCTTCAAAGCATAATGACGGCGAGTGAGCAAGAGCCTGTTCAGAGTTCAGGAATGGTACGACGAGGGGCAGAAGGAGCTTGACAGAGGACACGATATCAAAGGTTTGTCAGGGAGGAAGGCACTGAATAGAGGAGAGGATCTACTGTAGCTCTCACTGAAGTTTACTCTACTGTTTGCTCTGGGAAGTTGCCATGGTGCTGTTGCGTGATTCTCATGGTTGATATCAGCACCTGAAGCTGGATTGACGCTGCACAACACAAAGGCGATGCGCTTGTTTCAATAGACCTTGGCGGTCACTCAAAGAGACTACGGAGAGTATCACAGCTTTGCTACAGCCTACTACGATGATCAAAAACACTCAATAGCGCCTCTGAAGTTTCATTACCAGCACAATCATCTCTATCTTGACCTCATTCCAATATCTACTATCTACCTATCTGGCACCAGAGAGCATCGTCGTCCAAAATGGCAGCTCGGGGTGGTGGTACCTCGCATCTGTTAGCAGGTACATGCGGGGCACAAATTTTTTTGCGAATCTTTGTTGTGCGCAGGCATCGCCGCCCAAAGTTCAGAAAAATTCTCACTTTCGGCCTGAAGAAAAATTCAATCATGGATGGTTGAGCCATGAGCGGTCGAGGCTCGGTGGGTTACCTTACGTGTGGTGGATGCGCGCGTCCGTCCTAGATTGTCTGGGGCCCTTTTTGGGCCTGCTACACCACGCCGTGGGACTCTTCTGCCCAACCCAGCCAGCATCTGAGGATTATGTTTCTTTTTTTTTTTAAACCTTGCCCCTCATTTTACGTCTGTCAGCCCAACGCACCCGCGGCGTGAGTCATTACACATTTTATTGTTATCATCTTGTTTTTGATCCTTCTTGGTGAATGTGTCATGTACGTATAATGGGCCACAGTGACTGAAGTCTGTTGGCTGTGCTATTTTTTACCACCCTCGATCATCGAGAGGGAGGGGAGCTTCAAACTGCCCCTCCTCTCTGGCGCAGTCAGTTTCTGGCTCAGATTCCCTGCACGAATCAACGTCATGCTCCACTGATACTCTTAGCGTCTGTGGGTTGCCACCACCGCTGCGCGACCAGTGCACGGAAGATCTGGGCTTGGCCAGGATGTTTTGTCGTTGTGAGGTGGTCAAATAGGCAGTTGATTGTCGCGTATCAAATTTTTTTTCATTTTGCCTACCAAGCTGGAGGGGTAATTTGAAGCGCACATCATTAGATCTTTCATGACATCAGGAATAAACTCGTATTCTACTACTGACTACCCTCAGTACAAGGTGCACCTCTAAAACCTCACTATCCTATCGACTGAGGATACTGACCGTAATCTCCGCACATTGTTGCATTCCCTCGTCTTGGTCATGTCTCATGCAACAGCTGTTTACTCGTCTTGTGCCCCTCCCCCTCCCCCTCCTTGTCTACAAGCCCCTCCATGAGAGTTTGGTCCAAGCAAAGCAAACCTAGCCCATGCTAACCAGAGACAGAGCGCGCGCCAGACCATAAAAAAACCCAACAGAAGGAGGGGCAAAAAAACTCATGTCCAGCCACTGTGGAACCCACACGAAGCGCAGCTGCAGCTCACCTTCGTTTGAACTTTCAGTGGAGGTCCAGAAATGACATGAGTGAAGGAAGGGTTTTGCGATTTCATGCAGCTTCAGGTGCCACCTCAGTGCTTTGGTTTTTGCCTTGGTGGATTCAATAAACTGGCCACTCCGATATCTTGAACCATTTAGGAATTACCAGATTGTAAAACAGGGAGTGAAAATCGTTGCATTTTATCCGGTAGACCTAGTTGCAGTTGGAAGATGTCGTCAAAGTGCCGCCATGGCGGCAAATACTGTACCATATTGGATTTCTCCGGAATTGCAATGGTAACCCGGCTGATGAGTTGTTGCAATGCATATCATCAATCTCTTGGCTCTAGAATTGGGCGCATATTCACGGCGGCTATGCTCCTCTTTCGTCTCCATTATTGATGTTTTTCTTTGTTGTCACATTGCCATTATGGAGAAGCACATCTGCAGACTATCCGAGGGGTTTGTCCACTGTGGGCATGGTCTCTCCTGCATGTTTTGCTCGCTTCGGCTCTGCCGTCAGTTTGGCGCTTAGATATTATACCTCAATTTTCTCGTTCACGGAAGATATCGTGAGGTTCTATGTGGAGGAAGCGGCATCTGAAATTATTTCATGATTCATAGACGAGAAATTTTTGTTTTCTCTCCTCGTATTCTCAGACCGCTATTGTAAAGATTTACCGAGAACCATCGAAGGACTCGATCTCGATGTGAGTTTAGGGTAGCAAAACAACTTGGAACTTACACCAACCTTGCAAGACCTTGATAGCTAGTTAGCTGGTTGGCATCCGTCTTGCACAAGCTAAGCCTTTGTCAATCCAAAGGAGGTATATCTATTATGAAAGTCTGTGCATGGTCATGACCAATAATTGTGAAATTGAGGGTCGCTATCACTTCCCAGCTGAGCTTGACCTATCCTGGCGGCCAAGCGGAGCCATCCCAAAAGCCATATAAAGTGAAGAACCCCCCCTTGACTGTGTAACACATGGTTGTCCGAATCGAGGGCTGTAGGCATGCCGCAGTCTACTATTGTCGCGTCAAATCGATTGAATAGTGCCGATACCGAATAATTCAATTGATGTTTTGACAATCGACATTGGCTACCGTGACGAACTTTTCTGTGTATTCGACGACAAACCCGATCTGCGACTACAAACAACATTACGACGTATCAACTAGGTCAACGACGACATCGAACGACGAACCAATTCCCACGAGCTGTAACAATTACATGCGCAGTCATCTCCATGAAAGCCACTGTCTCGTCTTCTGTATTACGCAATCCAATCGTTACGTGCCGGCCTGCGCTCTCCCGTCTGTGACTGCAGCATCCCGCCAGCCGCCACCAACTGGCAAACAACCGCCCAACAGGATATAGACCGTAACAACAATCCCTCCTACCAACAATAAGCAACCGAGCTCGCCCTCGTGGTCGAACGGTTAAGAAATTCGAAAGCCCGTATAGAGTAATAGTAACTCGTTGGACTCCTATAACAGTATAGGTGACAGCCAAGGATCCTGGTGCAAATCCGGGTGCGGGTATCTTTTTTTTTTTGCCCTTTTTGCGTTCTTCCTGGTCGAGCAGCACGGCTGCCCCGTTGCTGCTCAATGCGTGAGACGGGATTCGAAGCGGCTCCCACTCTGCTCGCTGCCTTGCGCTGTCTCTTCGATTAACAGACCGTCAGGCTGCGGCATGGAGCCGAGCTGCTTTATCAAGTCTGTCGTAGTAAATTCAAGAAATCCGTAGAAATGATATGCGAAGTAAAAGATAATGTTCAGTTGTCTATGGACGGTCCTTCTATATAAGGTCAAGTCCAGCTTAACCACAATTTCCGTTATATACAAATCCCCCCATCACTCCGCGCCTCATCTATAAACAGACTTTACTGAGCCTTACCCTCAACCTTCCTACCCTTGGTGTTCATTCCCTTGGGCGTCTTCAGTCCACCAAACACCGCCGCAGCGACAACCGCAATACCGGTGGCGCCCATAGTATATGCGACCTCTCGGCCAGCCCACCAGTACACACTTGTGAACAAAATGGGACCGAGACCTCGACCAAGCTGACCCCAGCTTCGTAGCATGCCGAGCTTGTTGCCGCGCTCGTCCTCGTGAGCCTCGAAACTGCTCAGAGCGTTCAAGCCGGTGACGACCGTGGCGGATGTAACTGCCAAGCATGTCGCAGCGAGGTATAGACCACCAATAGTGTTGACTTGTCCCAGGAGGATGAAGGACGCAAGGCACGCTACTGTACCGACTCGGACGGACATCAGGGGTGGGAGACGTCGTGTAACACCGCCCTGAAGGATGGACGCCACGAGTCCGACATAGCCCAACAGTCGTCCGTTCTTGCCAGAGGTAAACGAGAAGAGCTCGTATGTCATGAAGGACAAGGAGCTCTCCATGCCGGAGAAGAACAGCAGGAAGACGAAGTGGATGGCGTTCAGAAGGAAGTGAGAGTTGGTTCTCTCAACCTTCTTGGGCGCAGCCTTCTTCTTTGCATCACCCTTGGCTCCAGAGTCGCGCATTGAAGGCAAGGTCTCGGGCAGACTGAAGTACAAATAAACCGTCTCGGTCACAATCAGTGCCAGACTGAATCCTGCCGCCGCAGCAAAGGGGTTCGCAGTGAAAGTCGAGAACGTGCTGAGCCAGGCGCCAAGTCCAGGGCCAAAGGTAAAAGCGATCGAGAAGCACGCGCCAATTAAGGCCATGGTCGCGCCGCGAGACGACTCGTCCGAAATGTCACTGGCCATTGCGGTTGCGAGTTGAACGTTACCCTCTGACAGTCCACCGACGACTCTGCTAGCGATAAAGGTTCGGAAATCGACGGCAGCAACCCAGAGCAGCACAGAGAGAATGTTACCGCACATGGAGGCCAGGAGAGCTTTGCGGCGGCCGTATCGATCGGAGAGAGCACCGATAAGGGGAGAAGCAATGGCCTGAAGAAGTCTATATGTAACGTAAGATTATCAGCTTTCGACTCCATGAGTGTTAAGAGGACATGTGAACGCACGAGAATAGAGAGCCGAGAGCTCCGCCTAGCAGAACAATGTCATGACGCGACTCGATCGGACGGGAAAAGGAGGCCTTGTATCGGTGGAGGCCTGACAGGACGTGCTGGAGGAGGGTTTGGGGCGCATCTTTGTCAAGAGGAACTTGGCCTTCGCGATCGCGGTAGAACTCGAGAAGCTGTGGGAACAAAGGAAGGATGAAAGTGAAGGAGATCTAGGGCAAGCTAGTTAGCATATGAAGCTCCTTGCAAGTGCAGCTCGTTGCGTACTAAGTCGAGGAGTAGTGAGACAGCAATGACGCGGAGGACTCGCTTCCTCGCAGCGGGATCGAACGTAGCCATGATGGCTATTTAAGGACAGATGGAAGTATAAAACAGGCGGTGGGAAGTACTATGTATATGGAAAAGATAGTAGCAAGATAGCAACAGAACAAGTATATAAATAGAGAAGAGGACGAAATAAAGCAGGAATTAACAGAAAGAAAGCGGAAGAAAAGCTCAGGAGACAGTGGACACTTGATCGTCTGACGGCATCGAATCTTGAAATGGAAAACGTGGTGGTTTTGGTGGCTGCTTGCTTTGACCAGCAGCAGATGGATCCATAGAGAGATCCAGTAGCTGCGTCAACTAGAGTGCTCGGATAATAATAGTCTCAGGTCGTGTGGCGTCAGCCATGTCCCCTGTAGATTAGGGGCTACTGCAACCTCTTGACGACAGAAGCTCCACTGTCATTTTGATGATTGTTAATACATAGAGGTATCAGATGAACTGCCGTGAATGTTTCAATACTAAGTCCAGGATCGGCATTAGAAGCGAATCTTTATATTGCAAGGTAACATTCACTTGAGTGATGGAACTGTTAAGTTTAGATGAATATCTTTATTTTTTTGTGTTCTGTTGTTTGTTTCATAACTGTAATTCATAACCATTTTTTTGCTCTCTCCAGCTAAATCTTGTCTCCAGCCAGTTTCCTAGTCTGAGATGTGGAAATAGGCAAAGTAAGTTCTTGTATCGTAATCCCTTCGGATTCGATGCTCGTGTAATTTCATCCATCGTATTTTTCGTGACATAGAAGATCATCCTCTTGCCCGTGCGCCTTTGTCGGCAATTGAAGATTTGGTATCCTCAGAAGACCCTGTTCACCCACGCTCAACACGGACGTTGAAGAATCTCCCGCAATCCAACCCTCTTCTTCAGGAACACGGTAACCATGCAGGGCAAAAGAAGACCTCCAAATAAGCAAAAGCGCAAAACAAAAAAGCAAGACATAGGAAAAAGGCACGCATGTGCCGTATCATATAAGCATAAACATGAAACTCGTAGCTTTCTCATGACATGATAACGTTGTAGCCTTCGTACAAACTCATTTCATCAAAGGTTCGTAAAGAAAAAGATAAAAAGACACTAGGGTATCGCAAAGCATAGCAAGGAAAGATACCAGTACCTTGTATTCATAAATGTGAAGTTGAACACTTCACTTAATAGGTTTCGAAGACGAACCGGAAACCTTCGGATCCCTTGTATGGGATGGGCATGAAGTAGTCGGCATCAATCTCGCAATCTCGAACTCGGGTCTCGAAAATGCTGAGATAGCCAACATCTCCATAGCGTTGATCACCGTCATCACTGCCAAACACAACTCCACCACTTCCCCATCTGCGGAAAAGCTTGGCTAGTGTAAGGTAAAGCTCAGCGTGAGCCAGAGCCATGCCGAGACAGATGCGGGAACCAGAGCAGAAGATGTCGAGGTATTTGTCGAGTCGCTCGCCATCTTCCACCCAGCGTTCAGGATGGAAGCCTCGAGCGTCGTAAAAGATGCTCTCGTCCATGACAGTTTTGTAAGGGCTCATGCCAACGATGGATCCTGGGGGTAGATTCCACTCCTCGTCATTCTCGCGATCGTGGTATACAAGAGCCTCGTCTGGGGCAACGCGTGCGAGACGACTGCTAGTTCCAATACCAAGTCGCAGAGCTTCCTTGACAACTCCCCGAAGGTAGGGGAGCTTCTCGAGCCGTGAGAGCGGGATGGTCTCATAGGCGTCGGGCATGGCAGCAAAGAGCTCGTCCCGCAATTTGCGAAGAGTCTCAGGACGGTTGAGGAGATGGAACGTGGCAAGGGACATGGCCCACGAGGTAGTGAGAGCGCCACCTTGAACGCTGATTTGGCTTTCCTGTGCCTGGCGTGACACATTCTTCTCCCGTGTAGAGCGAGACTTGGTTGACAGCATGGTGGGGTGACCTCCATCCATCCTCCATTTACCAGTACTCTGGGGAGGATCGACGCTATGAATCTGTTCGAGAATATCGTTCTTCATCTTAAGAAAACCACCCCATCCTGGCATGCATCGGTTTGAAATGGACTCGGGCAAAGCGTTGACAAGGGTGAGTACCCAATCGAGTTGCTGGACGCATGGTCCCATATGGGTGCCGATGAGGAGGTCGTTGGTGACTTCAGCGCCAAAATCGGGCTTTTCGACTAGATGGTCACTTCGAGCAAAAGCATATTCGTTAATGACGTCTAAGAGTATTGTTAGAGGCGTAAGGCGATACAAGACGGAGGAAGCTTACCATTGGTAAAGGCCGAGTAGGGATACATGACATCAAGAGGTTGGCCATTAGATACCTCGGCGTAGTTCGTGAACGCATTCAGAAGGGCTTCCACTCTCTCCTCAATCACCGGCTGCAGTTCGCGCACAGTTTGAGTTGTGTAGAAAGGGTTCAGCGCGCTTCGCCGCAACTTGTGAAGGTTGTGATCGATGGCAGCAAGAGAGCCTTCAGTCGCAGTCTTGGGGGCTGCGAGAGCGTTTGGGTGAGGAACTTGCGTACGAGGAGCACCGGACTAGATTGATGTTAGTGATGGTTGTTGTTTTGTTGTAGCATAATGTATTTACCTGTTGGGTATAGAATGTCCACTTGTCCCTGCGTCGGCTAGGTCCAGAGTAGAGATCTGAGAAGAACTCAGGGTCTCCTACATGAACTTCCCAGGGGTTGATGCGAACGATAGGTCCATATCGTTCATGCATGTCGATAATCTTGTAGGTGTATTGTCCCCCTAGGACAAAGTCGTAGTAGAACTCATAGTATTGAGTCAAAGCCGCCAGCTTGGGACCTGGAATATGGGCCAGAGGGCTGAACCACAGTCTCCAGACCACAAGGGCGACGACATAGATGAGCCAGATACCTGCAAGCAAGCATCCGGTCTGCTGCCAAGTAAGGGCAGCAATGGTCTCTTGGACCGCCATGATGGTGTTAGAAGCCATTCATGAGCGACTCGCCCTATAGGACGGTATTGTCATTGAACAAGGTAAAATTAAATGCGAAATACCGGAGTGGCCATGGGCTCTCCAGGCTGCAAAGCAGAAGCCTTTGAAAGATCTCTTGGTCGAAAGCACGAGAAATGGTGCTGCATTTGTATTTCAAGCATTTCGAGCACAAGCCTTCACCGCATGGACTCTCGATCAGCCGGAGCGGATAGGCTGAGAGACGGGGAACACTCGCCCGGGTGCGCGAGCGGGCCGCGTGGGGACGTTTCCATGGCGGTGAACGACAACTGGGAAACCCAAGACAGGGGCGGCGCCAGTTGTCACCGCCAGTGCTGTGCATGTCGTTGGTCGAGAGGCAATCGTGCCTCATCCAAACAGTCTTAGTCGCTTGGATGGCCAATTGGTGATGCATCCGGAAGCCGGGGAGCTTGCGAGCATCGCCGCCGCTTGTCTTTAATAGGATACGCCATTGGATCGCTAAGACGTTTGGGAAGGAGTTTTCAGGAACGAATTTAGTTCGAGGTTGGGAACTCCAGGGGTCCAAACCTAGGGAGGATTCTGTAAGTTGGTAGACTAGATTTTTGTACCAAGAGAAGGATTCGATTAGAACGAGAGGAGAGGTTGGTAGGTAGGTCGTTGTGAAGGTGGGAATAGCTTGTTGAATGGAGGTCGGTGGTTGGTGGTTGGTACCTTCCTCAAATGTTACATGGCCAATACCCATTGGTACAAAAAAGTAGGCGGTCATGTATGAAGGCCTAAGAGGGTGTTTCTGATCGGTTGCATCCGAGCTAAAAGTTTGATGCAATGCAATTGACCAAAAAAAGTGGGAGATGAGATGATGGCAGACATTTGACAGTCCAGCTCAACTATTCGATGCGATCCAATGTGATGCAGATGCAGGAGCAGACGCAGATAAGTGCTCACGGGCCATATACGGACCATTTTGACGGCAGATGTCAACGCGACAGATGATGACATGCAGTAGGAATATTGAGGATAACATAATCAAATGTTAAGAGGAACGCGCAGTTAATCATTAATCTACGGATAGCAAAAGACTATATAGAATAACCATGACAACCATCGCCTCTCTCAATACCTCAAAGTCGGGCATAAATGTACGTGTTTAATTAACACTTACAAGCCCCTCTTACCCCCCTCATACAGCATTGCCTGAAATGGACGCCTTCCATCTTGCTGTCCGTGATACCCATGATAGCCACCCTATACTTTTCCCCATGGATCTCATCCCACTTCTATCAAGTCATCTTGACCGACAACTCGAAATGACTATGCCTAAACAAGCACCACAGTTGTATTGGAGTATTCAATTTGTCGCCTGTTCTGCATGTTTCGGCAATTCTAATCCTTGCCTAAAATGTCAACTGGTACGAGGATACTGATAATGTCGGGCCATACTGAAGCCATCTGTAGCTTACACATGTTATACGCAACGGCTACCATGGAAACAATCACCAACCCTTCTTAAAAAGCCGAAGACCACCGAGAAATTAGTCCAGGGAAAACAAAAAACAAGACTAGAATTTTATTTCAGTAACTTTCACATGATTGTATGCCAAACTGGTCTTTGCGCTTCACGTGTCACACCACTCGGATGTATACGGTGCTTGAGAGTCAACATCGTGATGCTTACTTGCTAGAGATAACAGGCATGCATATTTAATAAGCTAAAGTGAGACCTCTGAGTCTGGATCATGGTCTTGCATGCTATGATGCAAGTGAAGCCATCACGATGTTCACATGATAGATGGCTCAACACCAAGCACCTATGATGACAGGCCACGACTTGATTATCTAGATCAATAGTCACATTGCACAGCGGACGCCCTGCTATTTGCCAGATCTGGATGCTGCATCCGATCTCATGCATCAGCACAGGTCACTGCAGTAGAGGGCAGATAAACAAGAGAGGAGAGAGTACAAATGGGGCTGGAGAGTTGACATCCCGCGTTCACACTACTCCACCCCCACACAGAAATCCGGGGTAAATGCCTCCATTTATTATTAGTTCCAGATATGAAGCAGCTGCCTACCTTGCCTTTGCCTTAACTAGGCGGCCATACTGGGTTAATGCTGAAAGTGATAAAAGACGGGATGCACCCCTCCTTTCCTTTCCCTTTAATTGTAGGGCTGATTCGGATGTGGCATCTTGCCGTTTCTCACTCAGACTGGTCCCTGCTTCGGCTGCTTCCGCATCGTCAATAGCCTCACTTTCGACTTATACGCACTCATACGCATACACCCAATCACATCACGTGAATACAACCTCAATCTCAACGGCCACAACGACGGGAAGAACCATGCAATCAATGAAATAGCTGGTCATATTTATTCAACACAGATAACGCATCTTTTCGTCTCTGGTCAGTTTCTTACAACTTGAGCGTCAATTGAAGCCAACGACTGGGTACCTACCTGCCGTTGGGTACTTCCTCTAAACGTTGAAAAGAGGGGAAGGAAGGGTCGCCCATTCCTTCCTTCAGATCTCAACCGCCATGGCTGGCAAAAGACTTTTAGATGACACAATATTAAATCAACCCTTACTTTACCCCTCCCTTAACAACCTGTTTCTTTCATTCCATTGTCGATCAATTCGTCGCCACACCCCTCTTGACAGCTTGAATGGAAGCTGCGAAATCGGAGTTACCAAGGAATGTCTACTCCAAATTATCTCTCAAGCGGAATACTTCTCAAGATGGACTCGACAACGACAAGATGCCATCTGGGATGTCCCTGGGCCAGCCCTCAAGTTAGCTTCACAGGTTCCACCAGGTCCGTTCCGTTCATCTCCACACCAGTCCAGGTAACCGGTGCGAGGTCACGATAGTTCAAACTATATTCTGTAGGGCTGCAATTTATGCAACAACGTTTCTGACGCTCTGTCTCTTTAGTCCACAAAACGGTTGCACTATTGAACTTAACGTCACGAAGATGCAAACTCTAATCTCATAGGATAAGCAAAGCAAAAAATTAATATTTCAAGTCGTATTCTAATAGGTGTAGGTATCAAATATTAAGTTGGTCCTGAGACCACACGCACTCTTTTGTACGTTTCTATAACCATATTGCCGTTTTCCCTCCTCTTCTGACAACCCCATAGATAGATCGTGATCCGAGACCTGAGTATTCCGTCTAATAGTACTTTTCCGAACCGTTACCCAAAGCAGAAGAAAGCATAAACCCCACAAACTCCGTCATCCCATGAATTCCTTTTTATTTCGATCGGCAGTCGATATCATCATTGCAAAAGCAGTGCGCATGTCGTTGAAGTAGGCATGTCGGCTTGGTATTACAGTGTGGCCCTGAGGAGGGGTTAGCAATCGGAGTGGAGGAATTTCGACAAGCAGGAAAACTGACCTGAGGCACGCTGGCTCATAACAGAGGTCTAATTGCATAGATTGCATCGTCTTATTGCTCAAGAACGGGAACGAGCTGAGGGCACTTCTTTCCCTTGGGAGGCTTGGGAGCACCAGGCTTGACAACGCCGGTAGTGTCGTAAGGTCCGCGAGGCATGTTGATGGTGGGTTTTGTTGTTTTGTTGTTTTCTTGTTGAAACGGCACAGAAAAGGTTCGTTGTCCTAAAAATTTGGACAAGGTGAATGAATATGCTGATGAGTTGGTAGAGTCGTTGGTTGTTTGGTGGGTTATTGGTTTTGTGTGTGTGTGTGTAAAGCAGCAAGCAAATAATGGCAAAGCTGAACTGAACTGAACTGAGCTGAACTGAACTGAAAGACAGGAATCCAAGCGCACAATGGGGTATTCTTAAAAAACCAAGAGAAACTGATCGCAGCAAAGAAATTATGACGGGGACCATTTTGTCTTATAAATCTGAGAAAGGCACCCCCGAAATTTGGAGGCTCGCGTGGCTTCTACGCACCGATACTTTCAGGTCTGGTCATTACCTGGCGGTCAACGCACAATTGAACACCCCTGATAAGTTGTCCTTCCTAGCCCAGCTTTTGGAAGACGCCCCCCTGTGCCTGGTCCTATCCCAGCAGACCGCAGGCCTAGCTGTTCGACTATCCCAGTGCCAGGATCGGCAGGGGCCGTGAGCCTCTCTGTCTTTTAGCACTGAACTGGCCTTGCGGCGGAACGCCAGCTCAAGTTGCCGGCCCTGGGGGGATTATCCAAATGTGGCAATTGTTTGTTACGGGGATCGGGAGTCATGTTTGAGGCGGGATGGTTCTTGGAATCACTCAACTCAATTTCAGTCAACATGACTTACATGCCCAAGGAGAACCAGAGGAGGAGGGAATGCTCCAGTCAGTCATGAGGGTACCTGTGTACTGTGCTGTACAAGCGCTGTGCTGTGCTGTACAGACATTAAACGCAGGGCGAGCAAGATGAACCAGATCAAGGGCGTTTGATACGGGTCAGGCCAGGGGTCGTCAAAAAAGTTGCAGTCAAGGGATGTGGACACCAGACCGAGCTTGTGGGGAATCTAAATCACTATTCCGACCAGGATGAGGCTTGCAACGGGGGGGACTTGTATTCCAAACAGAATTCTAGAAGAGACGCTATGATGGATTTTGGGCTCAAAAGTCGCTATACGTAGGGGCGCAAGGGGAAGCGAAGCAAAAGAAAAAAAGGGACGGTGAGCGATTCAGCTGGGTTATGATGACATTCAGATCCCATCTCGGTGTGGGATAGCACAGCATAACATTTCATACATTGTGACAAGTCGCTAAGCTCTCCATCCAACGGCAATGATGTGTCGTTGAGACAAGGCCAAAAACAGGGAGGCAGCATTAAAAAAAAAAACACCATACTTTTTTTTTGTCAATCAATCCCTTAATTTAATCAGTCAATTAATGGATGGCAAAAACACTGATTCAATACAAAAAGCAATAATTAAAACATCGTACGTATTCACTCGCTTCTTTCTTTCTTTCTTTATTTCTCGTCGTCTCCGTCATGTCATCATACCACACCGACAGCTGCACATGAGTGTGTCAAGCAAGTACACGTCTCCCCGGCTATTCAGGCCTTGATGCATAGGATTAGGGTCGATGGGCATATAGGTAGGGTCGTTGTACATACAGTAGAGGTGACGTCTGCTGTGTGTTGTATTGTTTTGTCCACCGCTTTCGGGTAGACCCTAGCCTTGGTGCTACCTACGTATTAAACACTGGGCTATTAAGTGGCAGTTTGGGTCGGTCTGGCTGTGCTGTACTGTAGCTGTACTCCATATTATCGACGAGCCAGTTCATGTCGATGTGGACTGTTGATGGATTGTGTTTTACAAGACCCCTTTCCCATCCACACATGCATTCTTCCATCACCCAGCCAAGAATCTCCTTCGCACGAGCCAGTTCATTTCCAGAGCCACGTTATTATTCATAGACCAGGGTCTGGCTCTCTCTTTTTTTCTCTTTCTTTCTTTCTTATTTCTCTTCCATCCTCCACTAACGCTAGGGGAAGAAAAAAAAAGAGCCCGACAATCTGTCATAGCCCTGTCAAAAGACAAAAGACAAAAAAATTAACGGCCGGTTCTTACCTTAGAGTTTCCACTATCCATCCGTTGGTGCGGTGCCATAGAATGAATAACAACGCTGTCAACCTACTGTACCTAGTACCTAGCTACGCAACTCTCAAAGTTCCCAGTTCCACGGTCCCGTGCCCTTTTTTGTCTGCCGATCGGTTCGGATAATGCTTCCAAAGTTCCGGGGAGGATTGGATGATTGATTGGGATTGTCAAGGTCCCCCAGTGGCAAGGGAAGAGTTTCCCGAGTACGGAAAGTGTCAATGTCAAGTTGTAAGGATAGTGGTAAGGATCCATGATGGATACGGAATAAGTACTAAAGTTATGGGTAATTTATTTATTCTTCCGACAGTTTTGACAGGTTTCGGGTGTGAGGCAAACAGAACTGCGACACGTCAAAGGCTCAGATTTTAGGGCGATCGTTTCGAGCACAGGGGAACAAAAAAAAAGGATGGTTTGGTTACTCTTTGTGTGTGTAACAATGACATACGAGGCTCAAATTGACGCACAGGAAATTTTGATCAGTATTTTTGTTCATGATCTCAACGTGCACACAACATATGATAGATATGTACCTCTGTATGACTTACAGTAGGTACACATTGAGTGAGTGATGCACTCTAGTCTAGTATGGAGCTCTTGACTGCAACTCTCACCAGACAGAGTAAACAAATGTCATTCATCGGTAATAACAACAGCAACAACAAAAGCCACT
Organism: Fusarium transvaalense; assembly: GCA_013623685.1. Lineage (NCBI taxonomy): Eukaryota > Fungi > Ascomycota > Sordariomycetes > Hypocreales > Nectriaceae > Fusarium > Fusarium transvaalense. The sequence continues at coordinate 14,188 of JABFFG010000161.1, forward strand.
AGGACAAGGTTTCATGAATACGAACCACACCCCAAGTTACCTTTCTTTTAATAATTAAAAAAAAACATGCTTTTGTTTTATTATTATTTTTTGCAACGGTCCTCGTTGACGAAGAAGGGTCTGAGGGTTAACATCACCAATCGGAGTCCGTTCCACGAGAACGGTCCTGTCTTAGTGCCCTTGGAATCTCATCCATTCAGTCGTAGGCTCCTTTTTTTTTTTTGTCCCCTTCCCTTCCCTTCCACACCCCCAACACCTTCTCTACCACTGCCAGCAAGCAAGCAGGAAAAGTATTCCGACTTTTGCTGTGGACTCTCTTTTCATTCTACCGGTAAATGGAACCGAAAGAGTCGGATCACCGGGGCGGGTCCTTCTCTCTCTTGTACCTACCTACTACCTAGCTGAACGGATGGTTGCACCCAAGAATGAGAACCCATCTATCCCTGTTTGCCATGCGATCAGGAGCGCTTTGGACATCTGACAGAACCAGATGCCGTGCAAGTGCCGCTTTTTCCAAGGGCTCAGCTCAAGGGAGACAAAATGTTGGGGGAAAGGGTGTGTGTGAGATGGCAGTCCTATATGAGTCAACGCCATGTATAAGTGCCCATCCTATTCAGTCCTTTTGTATGTACATACTGCTGTACACTTCACTACACGCTGGCTTCGCTGTCTAGCTCGGCTTGAGCTATGAGCCCAACCCAAACCAAAACCAAAACCAAAACCAACTGCTGGCAACGGAACGGAACCTGGAAGCAAGCGTTGTCCGGACTGCAGGGGTCATATTCCCCGTACGTCGCAACTCACTCTAACACCCCCGGACAGCGGCAGCGTCAGAACCGTGGCTCCGGTGCCGACGCTCTAATCTAGCCTCCATGTCACTCGCTGTACGGTACGGATGCAACTCTGCCTAGCTAGGCTAGTTCTATTAGCTGCCCGGGGGGAGGGATTCGTTACCTGGGTAGGGTTTCAGGACCAAAACTCATCCACCTGTAAGGTAAGCGCCATCGAATCGGTGACAGCATGGCATAAGCAAGGCTGGCCTTGTTAAATTTCTGTTCTGTGTAGGGTTTCAAAGCCCGTGATGGGGAACTTGCGATCCCAAACGCCCCCCTCAGACCGCTACATACTGTAGTACATACATACAGTAACTAGTCTAGTGCACATATACCGGTATACCGGCCGAGATGTCATGTTAATGGAGATCCGCTTTGGAACAACGAGGCTTCCAGACGGTTGGGCATGGACCATGAGCACGGTTATTTTCCAGGCGGTGGGAAAAGTTCCAGAAGATTTCCCAACGAGTCAACCCTGCAAGGAAGCATTGCGTCAAGGGTACGCGAGCCGAAAATCGTAAATAGGAGTTTTGTCTAGTCATAGAGACTATGCGGTATGAGGTGAAACGAGTCCAGACCGACTCGCTTTTGCAATGCGGTGGATAAAATTGATGATGTTTCAATATCGGAATACATACCGCCTACTGACATGGTGATGGCCTCGGCATAATTAGAAGACATGGCTCTGGCTTTGACTCCGGTATAATGGTCGGTATAAGCAAAGGACATCTGTCGGTCTGCAAGCCTGTAAGGGGACATTTATGGATGAGATCTAATATGGAATATGATCGCTCACTCCGGTGAGAGAGATTGACCAAGGAAAATTGTCTGATCTACGTGAGGCAACCGAGGTTATTTGCCTTGCCTTGATTAGAGACCTGTTTCACAAGAGACAAGAGACAAGAGCAATCAACACCCCCAATTCAGCCATTGTTGCAAAGTGACATTGTTTTGGCGGACTATTCATGCAATTCCAGGGTCTAAGTCAAAGCTGGTCCATCATGTCTGTGTGCATTTAAAAAATACTCCGTAGTCACTATGTAGATCTACAAACTGCAGCAAAAAAGCAATGTTGGCTGCATGAGGCTACAAGTAGCCAAGAGCCTATCATGTCAGTATGTTTGAGGTTTCATGCACTCGTATTAATGACTCGCAATATTTCTATAAATTTAATTTGAGTTCGATTCATGAGCTGCGCGGTAGAGATACCTCTTATCAGGGGAAATGTACCTGTTCTATGCCTGTTCCTGGCAGCTAAACGCGAGTCAAAGACTCAAACTACAGCCCGGACCAGAACTACAGTGCTTCTTATGTACTGTCACTCTACGTAGTACTTCGCCGTGACTCCACCCATATCTATCAGTTTGATTTTATATTTGCATCTCATCTTGTATTAAATCAAGTACACTACTTCAAGCACCATTCATATCTATTCTCCTCCAATACTTCCAAGCCACACTTGCTGATATCCATGACTGTATTCGCTCTTCACGTGACCTATAATGTCTGCCTTCCATATACGTCTAGCGTTTGCTCAGACCCGACGTGATCCGCCCCCATCTTGGGCCTGGAGCCAAACGCGCTTCATCTCGAAACAGCTCAGCTTCATATTGACCTCCACTCTACGGCTTTAATAAGGGCCTATCCTAAGTTATATCGCCTACGGTATTGCCACCATACTGTTTTTTTTTCTTGCCTTGCCGCAATGCCTGCCTGTCATGGCTGTCGAGTGCGAAAGGTCAAGTGCGATGATGGAAACCCCTGCTCGCCTTGCCGTCAGTTCGATGTCCAATGCATCAGGTCAACAGCCCCAAGGAAACGCCAGAATCCCAGGCGAGGACGTCTTGTAGCCCAGGCCAGAGAAGGCACTATCCAACAGCAGACGGCCCTTTCGCCAAGTGCTTCCGTGTCTCCTTCGGCAGTTCATTCAACGCCTCATGCAGCTAGCGAATGGCCGCCAGGGAGTAGCCCTGGTTCAGCATCAGGGCCCTTCTCCCCAAACTCAGAGGTCTTTACCAACGGCTTCTTTCACTCTCTGCTGCCAGAGTTTGAGAAGGTCGTTTACCCTTTCAGTCCTGCAATTACCCCCGATGATATCCTTGCGTCAATATCCATGATGCATCATAATCCCGAGGACGCAGCTCTGGTGTACGCATATGCCGCCGTCACCACTTTCCTTTCACAGACGGCGGACAACACACACGGTAGCGTAGCAGCGCAAATAAGCAACCTGGTATACCACAGTCTCGAAGCACATCATCGTGCTGGCATCAGTAGTCATGGCCCAGGGCGCGTAGATGAGGCGGTGCCTCACAGCATCAAGCGCATCGTTACATGTATCTACCTTGAGATCTCAACAATGGGCTTAACTCGACTCGACCGGAGTTTTAGCTTCATCCGAGAGGCTATATCATTAATCCAAGTCATGGAGGTCCAGCAACGGACGTTACCAGACCAAACACGGGCACCATATCCAATGGCTCGGTTCCAGCAGGTTTACTGGGAGGCATATATACACGAAAGGTTTCTCACCATTGCCGATGGATATCCTAGCATTATGCCTCCTCTCCATACAAATCTTTCAGCCACGGATGCCTCCACGCCGGAACACATCAGGGTTGGGTTTAACTGCTTAATAGAACTCTTCTTGATTCTGGACGAGACATTCCTCGCGTGTTGGCAATCGCAACGGGGTGCAATCGGTGGGCTAACGGTGCAATGGATTGAGAACAAGCAAGTGCAGCTCGACCAGGCTGAGATGAACGCCGCAGCAGCCGAGGCAAGGATGAGCACTGCCGGACACGCTGGCTTTACAGAACTGCAACGTGCCGATCTCTTCATCACGAGACTTTGGTTGCGCACATTGCTCTGGCAGCTGGCTCTGTCACAAGGTCTTCTCCACTCGGGATCCTCCGACACAACGCATGAAGGACTGTCACTGCAGTTCCCAGCATCACGTCTATCAATACAACTCCGCAGCCTTGTTGGCAGACTAGATAGTATTGTGAGTATAGCAACGCAAGGTAGCGGCATCATACAAAAGCTCTTTGAGATTGCCAGCACAATAGCCGATGTCCTGGCTCTTCCTTCGGGTCACAGCGCAGAAGACGGTCTTCGTTCTCACGTCAAAGATTTTCTATATGTCGTCAATTTCCTGCTGGAATTGGGGTTGATGAGAGAGAACCAGAAGGAGTATCTGCGTGAGAAATATCACATGTTACAACCGTTGAATACAGAGGAAGAGATACCTGCACATAATGGGGAACAGGCGGTTGCATCTTAACATGATAAAAAGCGATATTGAGGAGACTTGATTACTTAGCCAGTATAGTTAACGCTGTGGTTCTACATGTATTAGTCAAAAGTAATAATGGGCATTATGAGTTATGATTACCAACCTTCACTAACTTAGGAGGCATATTCAAAAGGAGGGAGACATGCTTTATTTAGCATTTAACTAAAAAGGTACTATACGGAAATAATGTCAAAATAAAGTGCATGCAAAGTTGACATGGATACACGTTCGACTTCAAACTCAGCTTCTGCATGCGCATGCAAGGATTTCTAGCGCCACCAAAAAAGTCACTCCCCCACTCACACAACCAACGTCAAACCTTGAAACCAATTCACGTACCCTAAAGCTACAAACCATTTCAACATTCAACTATGCATTTCCAGCCCGTCGAGCAAATGACTGACGAACCATACACCTCTCGTCCTCAGGATGAATCTCGAATCGATCATCCAGAGACAAATGATGCACTAGATGACGTCTTTGGCTCAGGTCCTTCTTCACCTACAGAGCATCGTCACAACGATGAGTCAGGCGCAACTCACCCTTCCGATATCCGTCGACTGCAGACAGAACATACGACAGCTGGATACCGTGAGGGTATCACAGTTTCGAAAGAGAGCAGTCTTCAAGCTGGTTTTGACGAGGGGTTTAGTCTCGGCGCAAGTGTAGGACTTAGAGCAGGTCAACTGCTGGGTCTGATAGAAGGCATCGCCGAAGCCATTCACAATCTCAAAGACGCAGATTCTTCCCAAGTTATCGAACTCACCAAGCAAGCACGCGAAGATCTCAGCACGCAGGGTATCTTCAAGCCCGAATACTGGGCCGAGGACGGTAACTGGAAGTACGAAGTTAAGCCCGCCACGGGAGCAGAGGAAGTTGTCTTTGCGGATGTGGCGGATGCGCACCCACTCGTGAAGAAGTGGACAGAGATTATCGAGGAGCAGGTCAAGCTGTGGAAGATCGATAGGAGTATCTTGGATGACGAGACGGGTGTGAGGTTGGAGAGTGTGATGGATGACACACTGGGGTCGGGGGCTGCGCCGGTGGCGAAGAAGCCTTTGGATTGGTGAGGCTGTCGAGGGCTTTGAAAAAGACAACTGCAAGAAACAAAGGTATCCAAGAGATTTAGGTTGGAAATATTGAGGTATGCCTGTCTGTCTTGGATGAGGTTTGCAGACTAACTAACAACTATCAGAATGGCAAATACCGCGGGGGACAATCCAAGCGACCTCTGAAGGAGTCTACCAAGAGAGATATTGTCTTGGCACTGCGTGGCGAGTTCGCCTCACGGTGGTCCAGAGCAACGTGATGGGGATGGCACTGGCCTACTACGACATTTCACATGTCATCTATCATTGACCAGGGACAGTCCCTTGGCCTTGTTCCCTGATATTGAACTTTAGGATACAATCATATGTATGAAGCCTGATATGAAAGACAGGGAATCTATCTATATTGGCCGAGCTACATGTGTTGTTGTCGTTTTTCCCCAGTATGCCTTGTTCTCTCATTCAGCTAAACTCATAATCTCACACCCCAGCAACGCAGTAAACCGTGAGCTGACCGAAGACTGCGGAAAGAGCATACAGAATCTACTAATAATAGACCTTGACCGTGCCTTAGTTGATATGTCGTATCGGCAATGTGCTCTGTCATAAAAGTTACTTGTAACCCATGCAGCTGAGCACCCTGAAACCAGCATCAATCTTGGTCTTACCGAGCAGACCGAAATGACCAAAAAAAAGTCACTGCCGCTGATAAGCACAAGCAAGCATCGGGCCACTTTGATGTTTGTCGTTTTGGGTGGCGTAACCCACCGCCTTCTCCCATACACCGACAATTCAACATCCGATGTTCTATCTCGAACTCGAATCCTTCATATGCACCATCTGAGCGCTATCGATGCCCCTGGCTCCTTGAGTCCGAGTGCTCACTGCGTATTCAATGCTTGACTGAGAAGATTAGACTCGGAAGGCGACTCCTGTCACTGCCACTCCAACCCACCCGCCCTGACGCCTCGAATACACGTGTTCTCGTTCCTGTCGCATGACGCTTGTGGCTCTTGATAGAGTGGCAATGCCGAATACGTGAGCAGGGCAATATTCTTCGTAATGCTGGGGCAACTCGAGTGCCAAGTAAAGCAATCATGCCCTGGAAGGTAACCTTTCGTGCCTAGACTTGAAAGACCATGGGTCGGTCTTTCTTTCGTACTCTAGGGCTCAGGATAGTACGTGTATCGCGTGGGCTTACATCTCATTTGTTGGTTCATGATTCATGGTGGTTGTCGACCCTCAACTTCAACCGTTGACATACTCCTGAAGCGTTTTGGCCACGTCTTCGATACGCTCATACTTGCCGTAGAGCTCTTTGGTTGTATCCCAATCACGACCTTCTCTGCCAAACATCATAAGCTTGACAACCTTGCCGTCACTGTCCATCACAACTCTGCCGCTTCGGTCATCAGCCCAGGAGAACCTAATCTGCTTGGCCTCAATGTCCGCTATTCCGACTTCAACAATGTCATCAGGCAGGACGGTGTCGCCGATTCTGTCGTGAAGGCCTAGGCTGCGTCTCAAGTCGGCGGAAACACCCAGTCTGTTGTGATATCGCACAATCTCCCGTCGCAGCGCCCTGACAAATCGGTCTAGATCCTGCTGTGGAGGATTGTCACTTTCGGGTCGTGGAGCTGGGAGATGACGCGCCGCCAAGCCGGAGATGGGGATCGCAGGAGGAAGTGTGTTTCTGTGAACGCGCATGTACTTTGAGTTGTAGTATGGCCGGTTGAGAAAAACGTAGTATGGTTGCAAGAACTGGCTCTTGGACATGATTTCGAATCGTAAGCCCAGAACATGGCCGCCGTCGACTGCATTGGGATCGGGATCGTGGACCTTGAACGCTGTGACGGAGCTACATAAGCGGTAAAGATTTTGTTGTGTATGGGCTTTTTGTTTTTCGGACTGGCTGAGGACTTTGGCGTGGGTAGAGGACTTTCGGGAGGAGAAGCCTTTGTTTGGCTTTAGGAGAGCTTGTGTCGAGGGCGCGGAGAGGATAGTAGATGCTTCGATCTTGAGCGACTTGCGCAATGCAGCAGCTGTTTGTTGTCTGCGTTAGATGGTGTTTTGAATGCGCCATTGGCTCTGACGGCTAACCTTGTCCTTTAAGCGTTGCAATTTCCTGATCAATAAGTTCGCTCTCTGTTGGATCTGGGGTTTCGGATGACATGATGGGTTCAACTGTTTTGGGCGACAGGGTGAAGTATGAAATTGAAGTTGTGATTGACGATGATGATGATGCTTTGGTCTGTTTACAAAACAATGGTTGAAGGGTCACGATTGGTTGAAGCTATGACAGGGACGCGATAAGATAAGGCTTCTAGTTACTAGGTAAGGTACAGTTCCATCCGTCTCTGACTTGCATGCCCCGTATCTACTAAGCTAACTAAACTTGAGTTTGATCACATGGAAATGATTTCTAATAAGATGGAATCTTTTCAAGTATCACTGAGTACCCAAGTATGATATACTTGTAATGAGTGCATTCTCTTCTTTGTAATCATTTTTTCATGTCTTGGTCCCCTGATTTGTCACAACCATAGAACATCAGTCAGTGACAGATATAGGGAGGTCTCATTGGTTATGTTAGTCCCCGAGCCCCGGAACATCAACAGCGACGAACCCCTGACGCGCTTCCTTTTTGGGAAGAATTGAGTTCGGAGAGTGCTTGGCTTTCGGGGTTGAGTAGATCTACTCTGCTCGGTTCTCTTGATCAAGATCTCATTATTTATTCCGGAATAATATTTAATACCTGATTTCATGAGTATCATTTCTTATATCCCATTTCCTTTACGTCAAATTGAGATATTTACTACGTACTAGACAGATAGACAGACCCTGTCACATCGCCACCAAAAAAGACTTGTTCTTCAAAAGGCCACCTAGCTAAGGATTAAAAAACCCCGTCTCTCTATTATCGCTATTCCCATTCAAGATTCTAGATCCATCCCCAGATAGAAAACAACCCAATCATATCTCATCCCTGAGAGGCCACGGTAGCGGGAGCCTACAAGGTCCTCTTTTTCTGCCTACGCCGCCGACCCGTATCCGAAACGTTCAACAGTGACTGAATCTGAGGCCCGCTTAAGATTTCCAACCATCCATAGGTCCATTCCATTCCCGTCCTGTCCATACTCCAGTAGCAAACTGACAACTCTCCTTCCTCTTCAACTACATACACATTCTTACTCTCACTTACTCTCACTCTGATTATATTTCTTGCTACTTTACTTCTTTTCTTCAAACTTCAACTCCTTCGCTTCAAAACAATCTTCAATCATCATCTCCTATCCTTGGCTTCTCCATAAATACGTCACGCAAACGAGACAGATCCATCGAATCGTGCAGTATTCCACCCGCATCTGACTTTGACGCTTTCGACGCCTCCTTGTCGCATTCGTTCAACCCCCCTTTACAATCTACACCACCACTTTCTTTACGCGCGCCGTAGCCTCGATTCTCTTCCCTTCGGCACCTATGACCGCCAGAGCTCGACGACCTCAGAATAAACCCGGCCGGCCGCCCCTGATAATCAAGACTGGAGAAGGAGACGATACGAATGGGAACGCTCACACCAACGGCAACGGCAAAATGAGCAGCGGAGTTGAGATGCGCCGCAAGGCCGCTAATCCAGGAGACGAGAATGTCGCTGCCAACTTCATCAAGAGCGAGTCCTTTTCCCTCGACGACCCTGTTCCAAAGACACCCGCCCTGAACGATCACGGTTTCTTCGAGCTTCCTCGACAGGACCAGAGAAGTTTCCTTCTCTTGGTGCTTTTATACTTCTTGCAGGGCATTCCCATGGGCCTTGCGACGGGTTCGGTGCCTTTTCTACTAAAGAACCACATGTCATACAGCGAGATTGGTGTCTTTAGTTTGGCCTCGTATCCTTACTCCCTAAAACTCCTCTGGAGTCCTTTCGTGGATGCCGTCTGGAGCCCCAGGATTGGTCGACGCAAGACTTGGATTGTCCCCATTCAATTTCTCTCTGGTTTCGGTATGGTATGGCTGGGTTCCCACGTTGAGGTTATGATGGATACTGCCGGAAAGCCTGGCGGCATGACAGCATTCTCTTTTATGCTCTGGTGGTTTTTCCTCGTCCTTATGTGCGCCACTCAAGATATCGCTGTAGACGGCTGGGCCTTGACACTCTTGACTCCCGGAAACGTATCCTACGCTTCGACTGCGCAAACCGTTGGTCTTACCGCTGGCCATTTTATGTCTTATACCGTTTTCCTTGCCTTTAACGCTGCTGATTTCGCCAACAAGTGGTTCCGAACCGTTCCTTCCGATGAAGGTCTTCTCTCACTCGGAGGATACCTCAAGTTCTGGGGTTGGTCTTACATCATTGTCACCATTGGACTCGGACTTTTAAAGAAGGAGGACAAGTCGCAGAACGAAGATGGTGTCTGGGATGTCTACCGCATCATGTGGGGTATTCTGAAGCTTAAGAACGTTCAAACTATCATCATTGTTCACCTCATCGCCAAGATTGGCTTCCAAGCTAACGACGGTGTCACCAACTTGAAGCTTCTGGACAAGGGATTCGGAAAGGATAACATGGCATTGACAGTTCTTATTGACTTCCCCTTCGAGATTGGTCTGGGTTACTATGCTGGAATGTGGTCGCAAAAGTACACTCCCATGCGTCTTTGGTGCTGGGGCTTTGTTGGTAGACTTGTTGCCGCTCTGTCCGCCCAATTCGTTGTCGCAATCTTCCCTTCCGAGGGAGTCACCTCTTGGTATCTGTTGGTGGTTATTGCCGAGCACCTGTTCTCGACGTTCACCAACACCATCATGTTTGTCGCAGTCTCAGCTTTCCATGCCCGCGTGTCCGATCCTGTCATTGGTGGTACCTACATGACCCTCCTTGCGACGTAAGTAGTACACATCTTGTATTCAAAGTGCACAAGCTAACCTTTTACAGTGTATGCAATCTGGGTGGTACATTCCCCAGGTATTTCGTGCTACAGCTCGTCGACACCTTCACAGTGGCCACATGCCATCCTGGCAAGTCCGATACCTCAGCAGTAAAGGGCACACTCATCACAGAGGCTTTTTCATGCGCAGTGCAGTCCGAGAAGGAGCGATGTGAGGCTGGTGGCGGAACATGTGAGATGACCCGCGATGGATATTACACAGTAAATATTTTGTGTGTGCTGTTCGGCGCCGCGACATTCTTCTGGTACATCAAGCCCAAGGTGATGCATCTCCAGAGTTTGCCGTTGCGCGCATGGAGATTGGCGAATGAGAACAAGCGATAAAGTAAGAGAAGGATATAGTTGAGAATATAGAAATGGCTACATGTGTGGGTAGCAAAGAGTAGGAGGCCCGCGCTGCATTGTTCGATACCCGCGGAAAGAGTAGTATAATATACAGATGATCAATCAAAAGACACTATGTGTACAAGGGCTATTTACATGACCATGATACTGCTTGAGGTGTTGAAGAATGAACAGTCTGCCTATGTAGGGCTGTTGGTTTGACAATTCATAGTTATCCATTTTGTGCAGAACCTGACCCAGCACTGCTGCCTGATATTTTTCTATTATTCAACTACCAACAGTCGGACGACAGAACGGCACTTGCCTTTTGAACCCAACATAACATTAACTGGTCATCAGAATGTCTCCTAGCACTCTCACTGCGAACACAAACAACACCATCGGCCTCCTTGACAAAGGCCACAGAGACATGTTCTGCAGGGCACTCTCGAATGTGTTGTCAACCGACATCACCGAGCATACATATGCCCAGGTCCTCGATGGGCTACCAACCGAAGATTCACTCTTGGAAAGTTCTCCATATATAGAAGGTCACCCTGTATTTGAGTTGGGGCACACTCAAATCTGTGAAGGATTTCTTGAAAAGGCACGCACAAGATGTGCTGCTTTTAATCCCCGTGATCTGCAGTTTGACCAACATGTAAGTGGTATCCGCTCGGGAATATGTTGCAGTGTGCTGATATGACTGCTAGCTTTTGAAGTCGTTTCAAGATAACAATATGGACTCCAAAGAATACAACCTTCGTCTTGTCGAGCTCGTAGTTGTCGCCTGTCATCAGATTGCTGTCTACCTTTTCAACCTTGACGATGCAGCACATAAGCATCAGATGTATCAGGACTGGGCACAACAACGAAGAATGGAGCAAACTTTGGCGTCAGAAGTCAGAGATATTATCCCTCCTTCTGCATTCTTCCATACATCGTACACATACTTCGACCAGTATCCTCGAGGACTTGCAGATGCCGTTGGATACTGGGCAGAAGGACAGATCTTCGGTGGTGTTGTCGTCTTTGATCGTGGCGAGACTGAGTCAGAGGTATGCCCATCATGTCAAAAACCAAGACCCGATTCTCATAGTTCACAGTGTAAGTCTATGTGGGTACATGGAGCCCGTTTCAAAGGTCCACAGACTCTTTATCCTCTTACAACAGACCAATTCGACTCTCTCATCAACTTTTTACTATCCGATCTAGAAGAAAAGATTACTTGCCCTTTGCCGATCCATGGAACAGGTGAGAATCGTCCTCGATGGCATCCATATGATGCACTCGCAAAGTATCACATATTTCGCGACAAGTACGAACGCAGACTTCTGTCTGAGCCTCCAAGGAGAGGATGTATGCTGGTCAATGCGGACTGGCCGGAATTGGCGGATGAGTCCATAGTCAACAATGCAGACTATATACGGGGGAAGGGAGGAGTAGTGACTGACGAGCAGATTACAGCTGCATCAGCGCGCTTGAAAGAGGTGACTCCTTCATCACCTTGTTGGCATCCGAGTCTTGACCAACATAAATGATCAGGACATCTTACATATTTATTAATGTTGTACTTGGCGATGGCTGTTTACAGGGACATCGCTGAGTATAAGCTGCAATTTCTTAGAGATTGGTTGGTAATGCTATTCTATAGAGATAAGCAAATTCATGATCTGATGTGCTGTGATAATAGTCTATCATGAGACATATTCCCGATAGATGTTAGTCATAATTTATTGCCGGCAAAGTAGTTAATATCATGAACTTTTATCAAAACCTCGATTAAAATTAGAACTTCTATTAAGCAAGAACTGTTACCAATAATTAATATCAATAAATATTATTTCTTTCTACATACTCATAGCTGGGTGTGGTGGTGATATGCGCGCATGCCTACTTGATTCAAGCTTCAAAACCTGCCGGGATGATAAATGCGTAAGTAGTATCCGTCACAGTTGATGGGGCAGAAGCGAGAAATGGAAACAACTACGCACAAATAACCCTCAATCCCCATTCCTAATTTCTTTCCTTTTCTAAGCATTTGGAAATCAACATCCTTAAACGCTTCACTCTTGTTCAGTCTCCGTCTTCCGGGTTCCGGACGTCATCAAATCAACCCCGCCCGACCCTCCGTCCGGGCCTCCGCGTCCGCACCCGCATCCGAATCTCCGCCCGGGGCTTCACTCACTCACTCACTCACTCACTCACTCACTCATTTTGTCGTGCTGACTCACCAAGCCTTTACCCTCAACTTCAACCAAACAAAATGGCTACACCCGCAAACACAGCCGCGGAGGCCCTTGCCTCAGAGGAAGCTTATTTCTCTCAAAACCCTCCCCCGCGCAACTTGGCAGCCCACACAGCTCTCGCAGCCGGCTTCATCTCCTCCCACGCCGCTGCCGGCCGCCGTGTCGTCCTTGTCACATCAGGCGGTACAACTGTGCCTCTGGAGAAGCAGACAGTCCGCTACATCGACAACTTCAGTGCTGGTACTCGTGGCGCTACGAGCGCAGAGTACTTCCTTGAAGCTGGCTATGCGGTCATCTTTTTGCATCGCCAGTTCAGTCTTCTGCCGTACTCGAGGCACTACTCGCACGCTACGGATTGCTTTCTGGACTTTTTGACCGAGGATGCTGATGATAGAATCGCTGTGAGGGGCGAGGTGCAGGATAAGATGCGAGAGGTGTTGAGAAAGTATCGCAAGGCGAGGGATGGCAACATGCTTCTCACCCTACCCTTTGTCACTATCGTCGACTACCTCCATGAGCTGCGTGAGATTGCTCGACTCATGCGTCCTCTCGGCCCATCTGGTCTTCTCTACCTCGCCGCTGCAGTGTCAGACTTCTTTGTTCCTCCTGATCGTATGGCTGAGCACAAGATTCAGTCTACCAACGCTGTTGAGCAGAAGCGGACCGAGGAAGAAGAGACGTTTGACAACTTTGACTCGTCGCCTTCAGTCTCGCGCTCAAAGCGTCTCATCGTCGATCTCGACCCCGTTCCCAAGTTCCTCAAGAATCTCGTTGATGGCTGGGCGCCAGAGGGTATGATCGTCTCTTTCAAGCTCGAGACAGATCCCGCGCTGCTCGTTCGCAAGGCTCGCTACAGTCTCGATCGCTACCAGCACCATCTCGTCATTGGAAACCTTCTTTCAACACGAAAGTGGGAGGTCGTCTTTGTGAGTCCTGGAAGGGATGATCGCTGGGTGCGCGTGCCTCGAGAGGGCGGTTGGGGAGAGGCTGAGACGAGGCCACTCGTTGCAGAGGAACTGCCAGCCCAAGATCCTGATGTTGAGATTGAATCTCTCATTATTCCAGCGGTCCAGGAGCTGCACGGTGAGCACATCAAAGGGCAGGGTAAGAAATAAATAAATGATAGGCCAAAGGATAACAGAAGACGTGAATAGCTGTGAGAAATATAAACGATCAAGACTCGAGCGCCACTCTACAAACAACAATCATTATATTTTACTATATAGTGGTATCTTATGTACAGAGAACTGCAATGTCGTAATGATTTTTATTCCTTTTCCTTTTGATCGTCCAAACTCCTTTCATATCAGAAATGCAATGCTTTTGTTTTGTGTCGTAATTTTTGAGTTCCAATTCTTCTGGAGTCTGCTTGTTTCAGTCTCGTAATGTGCCGCAATAGAACTACGCCAATGGATGAATCGTTTAAAGGGCAGCCTTCCAGTTGTTCCATCCAAGAAGAGTGACCTTGGCTAAGAACAGCGAGATCATAGATCCCACGTAAATAGCTCCCGTCATGATGATGAGTCCCCAGTACTCGCCACCGTTGGCCTGAACGATACTGCCACCGATGGGGATACCAATCAGGCAAGCAAATGACACAATCGTGTACGCCGTAGCATAGTATCGTCCGTACTCCTGCGTCTTGCAAAGTCTACCAATGCAGACAGGCGCGATGGCGATAGAAGTACCGGAGGAGAAACCAAAGAGCACCGTAAAGATGATGACACCGGCTGTCGTTCCACCAAGAGGGAGCCACACGCAGAAACATGCCACGATGGCAAGGATGACAGCAAGGATGCTGACGTTGAAAGGACCGATAACATCGGCGTAGTAACCAGGGAGAAGTCGACCGATGACCGAACCAGCGTTGAGAATAGGAATGAGGTTATAAGAAAAGTCCTTGCCAAATCCTTTGTGTAGCGCATACGTCGAGATGTAACCGAGGGGAATGAAGAGTGAGAATTCGAGCAGGAAGACGCCAATGGTAGTGAAGAGGAAAGGCAGACTCTTAAAGATTCTAAAGTTCGGATGCGCAGTTGCGTCCTTGGCTGGTGGAAGTCGGGACTTGAGGAGGCAGATACCGATCAAACTGCAGATAAGACAGATGAGAGCAATAACTCGGGTTGCCCATCCGTAACCAATCTTGTCGATTAGCCGCGTCAACATGAAGGGGTAGATTATACCGCCAATTCCACCAGCGGTGGATGCAACGCCGGTCGCCAGGCCTCGTCGAGCCTTGAAGAAATGGCCAACGGCAGCGATCGATGGAGTGAAGAGAAGCGAGGATCCAAAACCACAGAGTAGACCAAATGCGACGACAAAGTGCCAGAGTTCTATAGTAGTCAGCACAAACAATACCAAAGAAAGTTGAGAGAAAAAACTTACGAGTAGCAAAACTCATAAAGATCATACCACCAACGGTAAAGGCAGCACCAGCAATAACGAGCCACCTGGGACCATACTTGTCAAAGACAGGCCCAATGTAAACACCACAAAAGAAGGCGAGAAAGGTGTAGATGGAAAAGACCCAACCAACAGTGCCCTCACTATACTCCGTGAGTTGGTTGTCGAGAACATAGGCCTGGAACGTGCCGAGAGTGTTCATTAGTCCAAGCGAAGCGAATAGAGAGAACCACGAACCAGCGACCACGGACCACGCCTGCAAGCCGCCCTCTGGGTATGTTTCCTGATAAGAGGCCGTAGATGCGGCGGTTTGGTGCTTCTCGAGATCCCCGCCTGTCTTTACATCGCCGTTTTCCGCGTCGACTTGGTTGACATGGTTGATGACATCGTCTTCCTCGTAAAGGGCGCGAGAAGTAACTTGGTGGCAATCCATTTTTTTTCTTCTTGTTTCGAGTCGTTCTTAGTCCGTCCGTCCCCAAATAGCGCTTTTCTTGTCTCTTTACAGGTGCTTCAACATGTCAATTGGACATTATTGAACGATCAAAAAGATGGAATAAAAGATCGATCATGCTTAAATATAAACATGATCGGATTTCGGCGCCGCCCCAGCCAAGAACGAGGCCCGCTTTCGGAGTGCGGCTGGATTGACCATAGAGGAAGGATTTGTCGTGATGGGAAAAGTAATGAAAACTCATCATTTGTTCGCCTACTCTCTAGAGCTCCACCTGTTCGTGGATATAGACGGTCGTTGATCCAATCGAGACATGTTTGTTGGGCCTAAACCAAAAGCATTGTATGTAGTCAACGCCTTCTGAAGACAAGCCAATTGCGCTCTCTTTCTTCCTCGGGAAACGTTATCGGTCAAGAAACGACGTCGGTCAACGCACTTGGCCCTCCGTTGTCTTGTTCTCAGTTGTGTGTGTGGGTGGTCAGATGGGTCCTTTTCCCCAGCTTTTCCCTATGCCGCTATAATAGCCGGCCACAACCCACCCCTCGGAGTTGTGTCGATCTAATGTATCAAATCGGTAGTGGAGGAAAGCCAAGGACGACTAATGTACCTATGTAAAGTTGAGTCACATTGCGTTGGATCGATGCTGCATTTCTGTATTCGCTGAACAAAGTCGTTATCGGCCAGCATTCGGCCGACATTATGCATGTATTATTATCTGTTAATGGTGTCAATGACACAACATATGAACTAACCTCCGCTCTAATCAAGCCTCTTCGTCCTCGACATCCTCCATAGTCACATGCCGTGATGGCGGGTCTCGATCGGGTTGTGCTTCTGCATCCCGGTCAGCCGTTTTGAGATAACCTTCCTGCTCTAGTCTGTCGGCTTCTTCTGGCTCTATCAACCCGCCCTGGCCTTGGCCCTTGTTCATCTTCATCTTGACCGCTGTAGGTACGAATGCCGAAACAGCTTCTTTTCGGAGATCGCGAACCACGGGTTTCGCTTCGTATACAGTCTTTGCTTCCACGGGTGGTGTGTCCTTCTTTTGCTGCTTGTCTTCGTCGTCTTGTCTCGTTGGGTTTTCTGCCGCCCTCTTCGCTCTTCGCTCGGCATACCATTTATCCATAACATCTTTGGGAATCGGTGGTGGTGTATCTCGAGGCATGGGAATTCTCTTGATATCGTCGGGGACGTCTTCATCGCTGGTCGTAGCATCATGCGAGCCCCTGCGCCTCTTGCCCAGTACACCAGATCCTGAATCGCGATCTCTGTTCCATCCTCGCCCGAATGTAGGCGCCTTATCGCCCAGCGATTCTCTCGCCTTCTTCACTGCCCGGAGCTCCTTCTCGAGACCGTCTAGTGTTTGCTCTTCATGGCGCGTAAGCTTGCCGCCGCCTGATGTGATTTTCTTGAGGTCGTCAATTTGTTTTTGTATGCGCTCGGGGTTTTTTCGCGATAGCTTCTCGTTCAAGCGTTCCTGTCGTTCATGTTTGCCTGGAAATAGTGTTAGATCTATATTTCAAGCATGTTAAATTTGCCCAACCTTTCTTGAGAGCCTTGGCTTTGTCAGCTTTGCGCTGAGCTTGTACGGGATTGTAGTTCTTTTCTTTTGGCATCGCGAAAGCACTACTGCGTGCACGTTTTCTATCCTGGACTTTGAATAATGGCAGAAGTGTCGAGTGCGATAGATCTTATCGACGAGTTGAGATTGATTTATTGAAAAGGCTGTGTTGAGTTTTGTAGTAGCTTGTGTTGGGATTGTTGAAGGTTAACATATCGTCAGGTTTGCTGAGCTGAAGCTTCCTTGTCGCGATCATAGTGCCCCACTCGATGACTAAGGTGTCATGATCAGAAACGCAACGGTCTTGAGGAAATAGGCTTGGAAGTGATGTAATGAAATTGGTGGCTTCAATTAATCTTTACGCCTCTTCTTACACCGATGTCATGATCAGCGTCGTTTAGATTATCACAAATTTTCTATCCCCAGATTATCCAGGCCATCGTTGAAGAAGGTGGTCATCTACGAAGTAAGACTTAGATATCAAGAAAAGCAAAGTAAATATTCCTGACGTACATACATATAAAATCATGCACAGTCCGCCAACGCAGTCATCCCGTATACTTAAAGTCAGATACATTGACAATTGAAACCAGAATCAAGTCATAATTATTCATAACAGCAAAAGACATCCGTCCAAAGCAAAACCTCAAGTAGAAAACTTAAGAAATCTCAAAGCTTGGGCTTAGAAGCCGATGTTTATAGGCATGATACATCAATATGCCCTTAGATAATCCCTTTTTCCTTTCCATGTATTTCAATTCCATCTCTGATGGGGACAAATCAAGCGCCGGAATCCCCTGGGTTTTCCGATTCCATCCTTTCTGTTGTAAACGCCGTAATCATTGTGTAGCTGCTTGCTGGGTATGTCGCCGAGGTTCGTAATGTACAGCCGGATCTTTGTTGGTAGGCCTGGTCTCAAACCGATAGACCAAGGTGCGTGTCCTGCTTGGGCTGCTTACCCGAAAGTTCCACGCCCAACTTCTCAGCAACACAACTGCTAGAAACATCTTTGCCCATGTATTTTTGAAGAATGGTATCAAAGTCAGTCTCCGCCACCACAGGTCCTGTACCAGAGCACTTGGCCTTCTTGGTAAGCTCGGAGCAAAGACCGTCCAGATCGAACTCGCCATTCTGTGCCTTGGGGCAAGCTTGGAGTTTCTCCCTGATGTCAAGGTTAGATCGCAACTTTTCCTGAGAACCGACAAGTGATACATACCAGAGCTGGTTGCAGTTCATGTTCTGCTTCTTGAGGGGCTCGTCATCACAAGACTCCTTCTGAGCATCAATCTGATCGATCAAATTGGATGCCTTCTTGTGCTGGTTGTTCGCCTGAGCGTTGGGGCTGTTCGGTGCCATGTTGTAGGGGGTGAAGAAATCACTATCAAGAGCATCGTTGAAGAAGTCGTCGAACGACGGGTTGGACAAGACGTTTTCTTGAGGCTCACGGTAGTCGCCAAAGAGTTGTGGATCGAATTGGCCGCCGTTCTGTTGTGAAAGCCAGTCAAAGTTGGTGCTGCTAAGGTCGATATTGCCGAATTGGTTAGGGTTGTTCTGGTTGGACTGTTCCTCGCCAATGGTGGCCATTGTATCAACAGGCTTAAAACCCATAGGCGACTGGTTGAAAGGTTCGGGCGAGGTACCACAAGAAGAGCTAGGACCAGTGTTTGAATGTGAGGAAGCAGATGGGGAGCTCGAAGCACCGTTGACGCTGTAGTTTGCAGAGTCGACGCTGGCGCGAGACGGGTTCGTAGCCGAACTTGACATGGAGGGGCTGAAAACACCAGAGAAATTTGCCAAATCGTCCTTGAATTGTTGTGCTGATTGCGCGTTGTTGTTGAGATTGTTGTTGGGGCTTGGATATGAAGCCTTTTGCTGATCTGGGCTTGTAGGTGACGATCCTTGAGGTTTGTTGGTAGGAGGGCCTGGGAGCATGCCAAACTTGGGAAATTCGAACTGGAAGTTAACATCACCAAGGTTGCTAACAGCAGCACTACCAAAGGGCACCTTTTCCCGAGGCAGAGTTTTGGTGGTTGACATGACAGTGACCTTTTGCTTGTACTGGTTGAGTTCGGCTGTCATGCGCTCAACTTGTGCCCGCAGCATGCCATTCTCGTGGTTAGCGGCCTGCGAAGCCTTTTCCAATTCTTCGACCTTTGTCTCAAGATCCTTCAGGTGCTTTTCCTTGCGTTCTCTGAAAGCACGCTGAGCAGCTCGGTTTTGGGCCTTACGTTTCTGTTATGTGTTAGTAAATGCGTGAGACAACAAAGGCTGAGACAAGACATACGGAACTAGGCTCGGATGTAAGAGGTTTACGGCCAGGTTTCTTGGGAACCTTGTCGGTGCTTTCGCGACGCTTGTGCTCTTGACCTGGGCTGTCTTCATCGTCCTCGTCGTCTGGATAGCTACGCTTCTCGGGAGTATCGGTGTCTGGAGATTCTGACATAGCCACAGAGGCAGCGTTGTTTGTGGAATCGGCGGCGGTGCCAGGAAGGTCTCCAATCATGGATGGCTGATCCTCGCTGGCAAAAGAAAAATCAAAACCAGAGTCGCCGAAATCATAGTCATAATTGTCGAGGAAGGGGCTCTCCTGGAAAGCTGAAGCCTGAGCGGGCTTTTGTTGGGCGGCGGAGTTGCGGAAGGAGTTAGTCGAGGCAGAGACAGCGTTGTTGGCGGTAGAACCAGAAAGCTGCTGCTTATTGGAGTTGAGAGCAGCGAAGAGAAGGTTCTGCTGTTGCGGGGTCAAGAGGAAGTTGGGTGGCAAAGTGCCTCCAGTGCCGGTAGAAGCCATCGCGAGTGATGGGATGTGAGAGTCGTCGAAGGAGAGTGTCGCGAAGGATGGAAAATTATTTGGAATCGGGAGAAGTGAGTGTGAGGACACTCTTTCTGGGTTGGATATCAAATCCAAGCAAGCTCTCTGCCAGTCCAGGCTCACGCAGGAGGGGGGCAAAGAGCCTGAGCGCGTGCAGCGGCGACGTCGGGGACCTGACAGGACCTAAAGAGGAGCGGGGCTTGCTTTATAATGGGTTAAGATTGCTGCATGTATCGTATCCGTCAAAGTCAAGTGCAATGCGGTGTAGTATGGACAAAGGATAAACGAGATTTTCGGATTGGATTGGATTCAGGAACAAGAAACTGAGGCTATCGGGAATATCAATCAGTATGTAAGTAAGTAAGTAAGTAAGATGGATGATGAAATTGGCCGCCGGCTGGTGTCAGGTCAGGTCAGGCGGAGCCAAGGATGATGGGATGGATGGATGGGAGGAAGGGGAGCCTACCTCTACCCAACTAAACTGCCACAGCACTGAAGACAGAGGCCATAAGAGCGGGGGGCCTAGCTGAGCCAGCGGGCGTTGACTTGGAACCACACTGTAAGATACTGTATCAACGCGTACCAAAGGGTCCAATGCGGAGCTTCGGTCCTGAAAATTTGCTGCCTGAGTCACAAATATTCCTTCTAGCTGCTTCTTCCATCAGCTCACTAGGCCCTGAACAGGAACTATCTGAGTGGGGGTTCCAGGGAGGCTGGTACAAGTTTGTGAACGTTTGACAGTGTGAATAGCGTCAAAGTTGCATTTGTCAGCCGGGGGAACCGGTCCTTAGGTCGGATCCTGGTATTGAACGGTACGGTCTGACTTACAAGAAGGGAGAGAAGACGAAATAGAGCCAGATGAAATGGTCATGTTGTTTTCTGTTTCGTATTTTTCTTTTTCTTTTCTGTTATCATCTGACTCACAGGATGAAAGAGAGTACATACAAACTCTTGTCTCATCTGTTGATCCAATACGACACTCCGGCTTATACCCGACTCTTTTCGGCACATAACTTTCCATCCATGACAATTGACATTCACGCCCTTTGACCTTGTGCTACTTACTCGAATCTCCGAGCCCTTTCATAATCCCTTTATTCTACAATCCCTTTCTCCGCTAAAGTCCTGCCCAATCCTGGCACCTTCCCAAGCTGTGGCAGAATGTCGTTCATCTGTTGTCATAGGTTGACTACTGAGATATCGACCGCCTATCAATCACAGTTTACTTTTTAAACGTATATCGCATCGCGGCTTGTTGACTCTCTGCTAACAACCCTCAATGACCTCAGTATTGAACCATTCACGATTGTCAGTGGCGCCTTGTACTGCACTGCACTGTATTGACTGTTATCTGCATTATCCCCTTATCCCCGACCATACATTTCTCCCCGCCCCCGGATTTAGACAAGAGTCGGACTTTGTTACGCCGCCCAATTCCGCTGACCAATCAGTATTCCTTGTACTTCCCAATGGGTCAAGCCCACTGTCAACCGCTCAGACATTGATCGGTTTTGTTATGGATCTCAACGGTTAAAGTACTTATTATTAAAGGCAGCTGTTGAAATAATCCGTCACAACAAACGCTTGTATTTAAGAAAATTGACCGACCGGTCTCGGAGTTGTCACTACCATAGTCTGACAAAAGCACTGTATGCATGCATGCTCGGCGCTCGGAACGGTCTCTCCCAAAGATGGCGTAGTTTGGAACTCGGATCTTACATGCATGTTTTGGAATCATTCAAAAGACCCTGTTCGCAGCTTGGCATCCCACGTGTTCGGGCTAACGCTAAGCCGCCAAGTAAGGCTGGTTCAGGGTAGTCCCTTTTGAATATCGAAGGCTTCCATCTCACTCATAGATTCAATGCCTTCATGGCCGCTAAAACATAAGAGACGAAACTAGTCAGTCAATTTATGGCATTTAGGCCAGGCTCTTCCTGGTCTATTGGTTTTTTTACATCCTAACCTTAGGCCTTTATGTTGGCAGTCCTGGACTTTCAAGAGTCTCTTGTAACTGAAGGTCAGAGGCTTTAACATTGCCACAGGGACGGGGAATTTGAAGGCAGTGGCGTATACCATACATTGATGAATATACTTAATTTATAGGTTAAAGAAATGCCGAGATAAACCGCCTAGTGACTTAGGTAAGTCTTAGGTTCTCACAATTTGAGATTCTTAAAGACCGTAACTTTAGGAAAGGCATGACTCTAGCGAGAGAAGAAGCGATATTGATGGTATAAACTAAGCTAGGATGTCCGTGGCAGGCACCCAAACAAAAATGTGTCTAAAAGATATACTTCAAATTTTGTTGCAAGTATTAAAGTGTTAAACATGGTACGAAATGGTTGTTTCATTAGTTGAGGTACACAAAGAGAATGTTATCATTGACATGAGAGTGAAAGCAATACAGAAAGAAACAATTGACCAGAGGACCATCCGATTCAGTTAGGAACGGGGGCGAGATACAAAAAAGGTAAATAAAAATGTTGCTTGTGAATGATTGCCTTACTGAAGATGTAATCATGGACAAACTACTAAATAGATCCATCATGAGTGTATGCCATCTCTGGTGAATGCATGATCATCCTCGGCATAAGCATCGACCTTGTACTTGGAAAACTCGCGAGTCTTTACACGATGGGCAAAGAGAATATCAAGCTCCTCAAAGGTCTTGTTTTTCGTTTCAGGGAGTCGGAAGAATGTCCAGATAAAGAAGAAAAAGGAACAACCGCCCCAGAAGAACCCGGTCTTTCCTCGCCAGTTTCCAGCAGTCGGATTCAGCATGTATGGGTTGACAACATTGCAAATGATTTGGGCAATATAGTAAGCAATTCGACTGATACAGACCGTCTTTGCTCGTAAGCGAGTAGCACTCACTTCACTTATAATAGTGTAGCAAATCGGGCCTACAGTCATGTAGTATACGCCTAGCCAGATGAGCATCATACTGGCTTGGGCATAATTACCACTTTGTGAGTCCCCTGCACCAACACTGATGAAGCCAACTGTCAACAGCACTGCTGTGAGCAAGCCAAGCCCCCATAGATACAGTGTACGCCGACCAAAGGGGGCTAGCAGCCACCAAGATATGACTGTGCCAACAGAGGCGATACCGAGACCACCGACAGACATTCTGAAAGATATTGACTCAGGAAGTCCAGCTTGTACAAAGAAGTATGTTGGTGTTCCACCCATGGCTGAGCCGCAGAAAGGTTGGGCCGCAAAAGCCATGCAAGCAATTTCAGTTCTGCGTCTGTCGATTCCACGAAAACAGTCCAGATATGAGGTTCCTTGATCTATAGACTTCTCGATCTCATCGGTATGGATCATCATCGCGACTGCTTGTTTGGCATGACCTGGCTCCTTCGACGAACTTAGTCGCCCAACTGATTTCTCTGCTTCGTCGTATGCACCGGTACGAACAAAATACCATGGTGACTCGGGGGCGAAGAAAAGAATTACGAACAAGGGAAGAGGCCATGCCCACTGAATAGCGAACGGTACCCTATATGACCATTGCCCAGTCTTGTTCGAGAAACCAGCTTGTACGCCGGCCGAAATGAGTTGACCGATAGCCCAGCAGAGGTTGACGTAGACGGTCAGGTAGCCTCTTAATGCCATAGGGCAGACTTCGGAAGCATATGCGGGGGCCATAGTAGCGAACACACCCCATGGGATGCCACAGAGGAATTGTCCAACGAGAAGAACGGGGAGGTTAGGTGAAAAGAAGGAGATAAAGATGCAGCCACATATGGCCACCAAGGAGGCGAGAAGCACTTTGCGATACCCAAGCTTATGCGTGAAGTAGCCATTGGCAAAGGCTCCAATGATAGTACCAACACTGACGGCGTTGCTAAGAGCGTTTTGCCAAGACGCTGTGATCTGCCAGGTATTGGTCGAAGGCTGGTAGCTTCCGTAGTGTTCTCGGAAGGCAGGCTGAGCGAAGAAAGACGATATCAGGACAATGTCGTAACCTTCCATAATGATTGAGGTTGAAAGGAGAACCGACCACAAGACTGCTTTGGGGTATTTTCGAATAGCTTGTAGTAATGTGAGGCTATGTTCCTCTTCTGCGGCCTGCTTTGCAATGGCAGTGTCTTTGACAATCTCAGAAGCTGGGGCGTGGTCATCTTCACTGACTCTGACGACCTTGTCGTCTGTAATAGCAGACATGGCGAAGAAATTCAAGTGGTGTAGGAAGACTAGGCACCCCTAGGATACCGAGATCTTGTAAAATTCTCGGGATCAGTCAGACAACGAGCAGTACTGGCTATATATATATATGCGTGTGTGTGTATATAGCTGAGACATGTCAGGATACCCCAGCTGTCTCGTAAAGCCATTGATACTTCGCCCCATGGTGCGTATCAAGGCAATGTATCTGTATCTTCCTTCCATGATCATCCGGGGTTTGTGGGGAAGAATCCGGGGAAAGAGAAGCTAGGCATTCCTAAGCCTGCCATCCTTACCAGCTTCTTCTAGAAACCTGGAGTATGGGTATGGGTATGGGTGTGGAGGTGGAGGTGGATGTTGGAAGCTGTTCGATCCCCACCGGAGCAAGTTGCATTGTCTTTACTCACTTCCTCCGGTGGAGGAGGGGATCACAACTTGCCAAAGCAACAACAAAGAAACAAAATTCAAGATTAATTACGGGTTTGTTTGTAACGGATTGGTTGAATTGTTGTGTGTTATCAATTAGGACGTCATGGAAATAATGTTTCGTTTCGTTGACAGTAGAAGTAGAACATTTGGTGTAGTGATTTTTGTCACAAGGCTAAGACCTTGGTTAGCCTATATAACTCGAGGAGTTAAGTGCATACCTAACGTATACGACAACAAAATTCTTAGGAAAACAGCCATGATCAGAGAAGATCGAACAATTAATGTTGCGTTTGGATAGCTCGGCAGCAAATGACCCTGACTGAAGATGGAAAGAGCAACCCCGCAGATGACCAACTTACAATCTTGGACCTGTCACTCGTAGCTTCCTGCAACCCGCACTGTAAGCGTTATCCATCATCAATCACAAACACTCAGTGATTTTGCAGACATGATCTAGGTCTACAGTGAGATGGCTACCCAAAACGAATACACACAGTTCCAATGCCACTTCTGCCCTAAGACATTTGGACGACAGGAACACTTGGCACGGCATGTCAGAGCCCATACACGCGAAAAGCCATATGGCTGTCGACAATGCAACAAATCATTCTCGAGACAAGACGTTTTACAGAGACACCTGGCAACACATAGTATAAGTGCAACCACTCGCAATACAATATCGGCTAGAGCATGCAAAGAATGTGCTGCCGGACGCATTCGCTGCTCAAGAGAACTAACATGCGGGCGATGCAAGGAACGAAACTTGGTGTGCATATATCCCATTTCTAGGAGACGAAAGACTCGTTCAATGACCCAAAAAGGCATCACGAGTTCCTACTCTTCTGGTTCGTCTTCTGCAGGAAGTCCGAATGAGGATATCGAGATCCAGGACCAAACTCGAGCCCCAGAAGAAGCGTCGGAAGAGACCACTGTACTCATAGAGACCAATGTAGTCGAGAATGGTGGTGGCAATGAATGGATCACTAACGAGCATCACTCTATCACGATGGCATCTACCGGCGGTTTATTGACCGATGCTCCACTACCCGAATCCATGTTTCAGATCAACCACCTGGGTGACTTTGCAGTTGACAGAACTACGATGGAATCAACTACGGGAGTGCCCAACGTCAACTGGCTGAGCGATAGCCAGTATCTCCCAATATGGGAGAGCCAGTTATCGGCCCTTCCCGATGGCCTTGGGCCCATGGCATACACATTTCCTTCTGGACCTACCAGGCCTGGTCTCGTCTCACCCTGGATCCCAACTCACTGCGGCGACGTTAATGGTGCTGATATGACCAGGCCAGCTCTCGAGCCAGACTACACACCAAGCTCAATGGCTGCTGCGAGCCCTCACCAGAGTCAAGGGGACAGCATCCGCGGCTCTAGTATCTCAAAGTCAACCGATGGAGCGCTTTATGTCGAAGGAACGATAGCAAGAGCGCCGTTTCGTGGACAGCTCTCGGGTCGACACACGAACCAACACAGTACATCTTCAGCAGCGGAAGTCGAGCCCGTTAACGGAGCCCCGGATTCTCTTGAAGCAAACGATCAAACGGGCTGTTCTCACTATGTATCAGACGAGCTTTACTACAAGTTAGTTTCAGCTACTACTAGACATGCTGAAGATCACGACCCGCATTCCGCTACTACCTTGATTCCCCCATTGGGCCATATCAGATGCTTTGTGAGACTTTACTACGAAAACTTCCATGTTACATATCCATTTCTACGAAAGAGCGCCTCAATATGGCAAAACTCGAGCAATTGGATCCTGTTGTTAGCCGTATCGACTATCGGTGCCAAGTATCTTGGGGGGCCATGGTCAGCATCCTTGTCCAGGCTATTGGAAACCATCTTGAGTCATAGGCTTGATTCGACGTCTGTGGAGAGTAACAAGAGCAGTCATAGCACTTGGGTCCCAGGTTCTTCACAGTCGCGAGTTCGATTGGACCTTATAACACTTCAAGCCGTTGCTCTCAGTATGATTGACAGGCTTCACAGCGGCCAGATAGCTATGACAGAGTGTGCGCTGAGTCAAAGGCTTCTCCTCATTGAGCAATGTAGAAGAATGAATCTATTGTCCCGGACGCCACCCAAGGCTAATAGCGAGATCATATCTGATGATGGTTCAACTATCGCAGAATGGTTGCAAGCTCAATCCGAGTTAAGAACGGGATTGATGCTATGGGTACGTTTTTACCTACGCCGGCCTTTCTACCTGTTCTGACATGTATAGATTATCGATTCTATTATTGCATACGAGTTCGACTGCCCACACCTCCTACAACTTCACGAAGTCAAAACTGCACTCCCATGTCAAGAAGAGATATGGGACGAGCCAACATTAGAACAAATTAACGACAATGGCTGTCGTCAAGGTTAGTTATAAGGTCGTAAAAGCGTTTTCAAATTAACACTAACTTGATATTTCTGATACAGTAACAGTACTTGAGGCACTTCATCTTCTTTACATGGAAAAACGACAACCAAGTAATTTGACTGAATTCGGAAACACCGTGATGATATACGCCGTTTGCCGCAGGACTCAAGAGGCTGCCTACCAATATGAAACTGCTTTGTCGAGATGGATTCCAGTTGCCCATGTCGAGCCCTGCTCAGAATCAGGTGCTGTGACTGAATCATGGCCACCAAGTCTTGAAATCATAACAAGGTGGAGAAACAGTTCATGCGATTGCCTTGACATATTACACTGGAAAGCAAATGGTAAAGCTGCTAATGCCGG
The DNA here is from genome assembly GCA_013623685.1 of Fusarium transvaalense. Taxonomy (NCBI): domain Eukaryota; kingdom Fungi; phylum Ascomycota; class Sordariomycetes; order Hypocreales; family Nectriaceae; genus Fusarium; species Fusarium transvaalense. The sequence goes on from JABFFG010000161.1 coordinate 41,453, forward strand.
TGGCTCTGAACACCCAACTATTCTTCTCCTTCACCTCTCCCGGTTATATGTCTTAGCGCCTTGCAAGCATTTACAAAGGGTTGCGACATCCGCGACGTTGTCTGGAGCGAGTAATGGAGTATATGGTACCGCGGACTATCCAGAAGCATACAACCACCTCTATCGTTGGGCAAATGTCGACCAGTACAAGGCAAGACTATCTATTGTCCATGCCGGAGCCTTGATGTGGCATATCCGCCGATACAGTACTAGCAGCTTCATAGAGCCTCATGCTATTTATCTTGCTACGCTGTTGGTATGGGCTTACAGTGTTTTCACTGCACGATCGATGGATTCGAGTTCTCCACAGAACTCTAGGATTCCAAGACAAAGACAAGATCTCGAAAGCCACGCTTCGCATGGTTCTTCTAGCGTAGGGACCGCACCACAACATGACGATGGAAACGAAGAAGACCCAGAACCAGCCTTCATCCACCTGGATCGACCTTGTGATGACGAAATGGTCCAAACGTATATACGTCTTGGACATAAGATGCAAGGCTATATGCAGCGAGTTGGCGACATTTGCAGTTCCGATGCTCCACCTAAGATTCTAAAGGAAGGCATAAGGTTGCTGTCGCATACGCAGGCTAAAGAAAAGGCGTGGGGAATTGAAACCTCCTTTGTTGAGAGTTTGAAAAGCCTATTGGATTCAACCACTACACTACAGGGTGAGAGAGAAGCAGGAGGTGGTTTATTCTAAGATTTTATCAACCCATCTATCACCGCCTCGGTCATCTGATTGGCATGATTTGTCGCTGATGCCTCGAGATAAGTTATCATCCTCTGATAAAGACCGGCATCGTTGTGAGAGGACTGTCCACTGTGACTGTCTTACCCGAATCATAGGACGATTCACCATCAAATGAGGACCACTTCTCGCCCCCGGGAAGTTGAGGGAGATATACCTCAATCTTTGTCTGGCCTGGTTTGAGTATGGGGCATACAAGATACTTGTCACCATACAAATATTGAGTCGAGATGCTCCAACAGTTCTTATCGCTTGGGAACTCATAGAATAGAGGCCTCATGACTGGTGTGCCCTTCTCGTGGGCTTCTTTCATAAGCTTCCGGGTATATGGTCGAAGCTCCTCTCGCATCTTGATGTATTTTACACAGATGTCGTAGACCTTGGGGCCGTAGGACCAAACCTCGTTAGGAGCGCCACTGCAGCAAGTCGCTCCTCCCGTGGTTCCATGCTGTGGCTGACGAGGCTCACGATCGCCATGTAGTCGCATAACTGGGCAGAATGTGCCCCATTGGAACCATCGTACAAAGAGCTCTCGGAAGCCCTCATCGTTGGGGTCGCCTCCATGAAAACCTCCAATGTCCGTCGTCCACCAGGGTAATCCAGACATACCCATGTTGAGACCGGCGCATATCTGATTGTGGAAGCTACCCCACGAAGACGCAATATCACCACTCCATACAAGAGCACCATACTTTTGGCTACCCGCCCAAGCACAGCGGAGGAGGTTGACGATGTTCTTTTGCCCTTCTGCTTCCTGGCCCTCATAGAACGCTCGAGCATACTCCACAGGATAAATGTTTCCGATAGAACCATTTGAGCCTTGGAAGTACCGATAATTTTCAAAGTCGTATGCTGCATATTCCGGCTCCGCCTCATCTAGCCAGAATGTCTTGATGCCTTTGGCATAGTAGTTCTTCTTGACAGTTTCCCACAAGTATTTCCTGGCATCTGGATTGGTGGTATCAATATGAACAGTCTGGCCCTGGAAATCGAGTCCGATACGAACACCTCGATCGGTACGGATCAAGTAACCATGTTCTAACATATACTCATAGTTTTCTGAGACCTTATCAACGGTTGGCCAGATTGAAACCATGAGTTCGATCCCGAGATCTTTGAGTTCCTTCATCATCGCATCTGTATTTCGTAAGCACAGCTTTGGTGCATACAACAAGGAAACTTACCGGGGTCGGGCCAGTACTCCAAGTCGAACTTCCATTCACCCTGCTTGGGCCAGTGGAAGAAATCGATAACAATCAGGTCGATGGGAATTTCCCGTCGCTTGTACTCCCTAGCCACTTCCAAAAGCTCTTCCTGGGTCTGGTATCTCAGCTTGCACTGCCAAAAGCCAAGTCCATACTCAGGCATAATGGGTACCTTCCCAGTAGCGTCTGCATAAGCTTCCACGATCTGGGCTGGCGAGTCTCCTGCAACAATCCAATAGTCGAGAATCTGAGTTGAGAAGGCTTCAAAGGACATAATGTTCTTTCCAAAGACGGCCCTGCCAATTGCTGGATTGTTCCATAAGAGTCCGTATCCAAGTGATGAAACAGCAAATGGGACACTTGCTTGAGAATTGCGATGGGCGAGCTCAAGGTCCATTCCCTTCAAGTCAAGCCATGGCTGTTGATACTGGCCCATTCCGAATATCTTTTCATCTGGGCTAACACTCTCAAGTCGCATGGTCAAGTGATAGTTCTCAGTTCCAAGGATACCCTTGAACTCGCGTGCTTCAACTTCAAGAGCACTGCATTTTGGGTCGATGAGATCTCGTCTATTGCGACAATACTCTTCGAGCAACAATTTTCCATCTGCGGTCTCAATAACCAGCTTGCCGAGACGAGAGATTTTGGCTTTGATGTTGCCATTGGTAATAGTCGCAGAGTCCTCAGAGATGGATATTTCAGGTTTTATCTCTTTGAGCTGTTGGAGAGCCCAGTCCTGCGATGGCATCTTTGCGGACTTGGTAGCCCTCACACGGAATGCGTTGGGACCCCATGGTTCAATCCAGAGATCCTCCGCGTCGTACTTGTAGCGGAGGCGGGTTTTGTCGTCAAAGAACATGATGATAGCTACTCTCGCTGGATGAAAGAGTTGTGCTAGTTTGAGGCTATGATGTTATGAGTCTGATACTCAGCTATTGTGCTTTCACCAAGAAACCACTGACTATATAGTCTGAGATAAATACTTAAACAAGTAAACCCCCATCTTTGAGGCCGTCATTCCCCGCCGGAGTAATGCAAATCCTCCAGCCGGGTATTATTAAAGATCCAATGACAGCATCCATGGGAACATCATGCATGCATCTCTAACTTCCCCACCGGAGTTTTGTGAGCACCGCGTCAAACTCTACCGTTACACCACTCGTATACGTATGGCGACAAAGCCTAAACCCAACGGCCGCCTCGGGAGCTTTGAACTTTGCCTTGAAGGCATTCAACAATGGTTTTAATGGTATGGCAATGGCTATTTCGGCTGGTCGGCAACAAATCTGTCGATAGCCACAACCAACTTCTCCAGCACGATCAAAACTTCTCCGTCATTTAGACCAAGTTGGCGGAGCACGAAGCGTGTTTCAACCACATCAGTGACGCTGTGGCCGGTCTCGCCAACTGGGTGAGTGTGTTACTCAACTCTGCACTTTGTACTTCCCATATGAGCTGCTAGGTTGAGAGAGATGCTCGTAACGTCTTCACCTCCCCTCAAGACACATATAATAATGGGATGCTTAACTTTCGAACCGTCATTCGACCCTCACTACAACTCATATCAATGTTCTTCGTAAGGGCGGGACCTTGAATTGAATATTCTCTTCGTTTCCAATGTAACGTCTGCGAGATGGCATAGAGATATGTAAAGAGGAGATCATGGGAGAGGCAAGATTTTCCGAATCGTTTTTCACTTGCATTGGGCGGCGAATGGAGCTATAGCAGTGATGGCAGATAAAGAGAAGCCAAACAGGTGCAAACCACCATTGATCATATGCCTAACAATGGATCCATGTACTACTATATAGCAATGTAAGACTTCGAACACAGCTATTTTGCGTGTTTCTTTCTGCTCAACAGGATACTTTCTCCGAATCCACAGTCTTAGAGGTAATGTGTAACTATCTAGATACTAGATTGTAGATGTTACTAAGAAAAGATCTTATTGTTTAGGTAAAGCATAGGTCCTTACGAACCTAAGTCGGCGGGTGCCATGTCAGCCCAAAAGGCGTCATGTGTACTAACGGTCTAGATGCACCAGTTTTATTGACACATCAGAGGCTGGGATATCGGTCTATACTCGCCGATAAAGATCCATCTGGTAAAGATTCCGATAACTGGTATGGGATAGAGGGTTGTCCTTCATCATGTGGTGGTAGCTTAGTACCTACCGAATGAATGCCTAAATAACAGAGGTGGGAGAAACACAACCGTAATTGATCTGCTTTCGCAAGCAATTGGATTGCTTTTTGCCTCTAATATAAAGCGGTTGACTGTTGCTAGATAGTGAGATTGATAAGTACTAAGCAAATAAAGGATAATTCACTGCTTGCCAGTGTAGAAGTTGGAATCTAGGCAGATTTTGAGGAAGTCGCCAGTCTCGAACCCCCCTCTCAAGGCAGCAGCACTCCCACGTTATTCTTTCTTCCACATGAATCGCATCTGCACTTAACCTTCCTTCTCATCATCATCCCCTAGCCTGACCATAAGTCGACCACGTTGCCGTTTGTTCTCCTAAACGCGTTCCTACGTCGGTATAGCCCGCGGAAGAGTCAAGAACAAATGGCAGAACCTTCTGCAAAGGTTGAGCAGCCTCAAGCTTACCGGAAATACTACTCAGAACCCCGTCCTGACGCCAAACTACCACCACTGAACTATAGTCAGGTTTGTCATCAGCGCTTTCTTTCCCTACCTTTCTACAGAGCTGATGAAGCTAGGATGGGCATATCCATCTTGTTCCTGGCGAAGCATACTGTCGATGGCGACATCCCGTCACTGGTGTTCTCTGCAGTGACGTAAGAATATTCTTCAGTGATTTTGAACGTAGGACTGACAAAATTGCTACAGGTGGCTGGATACGGCAGTCTCGAACTTAGAGATCACTATCGGCTTGATCATGGTTGCAAGGTTGCCCCTGATGACCGTCCCTTATTTGACGGGATGAGTGACAAAGGGTATCGACAGACCATGCGTGAGAACACTTACAGCGACCTGGGAAATCTCATAAAGCTGACTCATTTTTCTATCAGGATGGTATACCGATATGCTCCACGGACGTATGCCCTCATGGCCTCCAGCTCCCGGGGAGCAAGATCGCCATAGCAACAGCTCCGACAACATTCAGCCTAAAGGAGAACCTTTTATGCAGGCCTCCAGTGAGACTCAGGCTCGTCCCGTAGATGGCCTCGAAGGAAATCAGGTTTCTAAGGTCGGTGTTAAAAGGGATAGTTTGTGAATAGGAACTAACGTAGTTTGTGCATATCTAGGTACCAGAAAGTCGTCAAGCTGGCTCCGGTGGACAAGAAAAGCAGCCCCTTGACTTGAAAATCGGAGACCTACCGTTCGGTAATCAAGAAGATTCTGATCGCCACAGTGCAGTTCGGCTCTGTACGCTGTTCAAACAGCACCAAGCAAGCATGCCTTTTCACGTCCGATCCAAACTGCATCATCTGCTCACGAGCGGCCAGTTTCAGCATAATGAGCAGTCAATGTTTCGTCCCCTCAAACATCAGCTCAGCATACACATGTACGACGAAGACGTAGGGGAGATCAAGTGGATAGGTGTCACTTACGAAAGATGGTTTGTCCTGGTTGGTATATATGGGTGGGCTATGCTGAAAGAGCACGCAGATGGCATCCGCAAGGCTGTGCTAATGCGTTATGGAGAGCCCCTTGACAGGAGCCTGACTTTCAAAAACTCTTCTGACAATATTGGAAGTCTTGTGCGCCCCTTTCTCTCCCAGCTGGGCGATGAGATTTCTGTACTGGGCCCAATGACTCGACAACATGAATACATGATCCAACAACACGAACAGACAATCCTAACACAGGCGGCAACGATAAAGCAGCTTCAAACAATGAACTCAAACCAGCAGATTCAGATCGACAAACTCAACGCCATCGTCGGGGTTCAATCCCTAGTCGGGTCTCATGAACAGAATGACAATAATGTCGACAATAATCGTGAAGTGAGCCAGGACCTCGAGATACTCTATGAGGGTTCTTGCAATTCAACAAATATCTTCAAAATCCCAACCACCTCCAGAAAGCGTATTCGTCGCGGATAGGAAGACATCAAAGTCATGACGGGTTATTACGAGACTGAACAAAGATAGGGAAGGATCCTGCAATATACGGTCTCCATGAGCCCCGAGGAGGTGAGTGTACTTCGTAAAACTAGGAAAGAAGTGAGAAAATCAAATTCTTTTCATTTCATGTCAGTTTATGAACAATAGATTTCAATTGAAGGCCGGTAAGGAACATGACATGGGATTTGTGTTTGAATAATACATGGTCGAGATGGCGGCAGTGCCATCATTGCAGTGCACATATACAGTACTTGCAAAGACTCTTACATCAAAGCGTAATTGGTTTAGTGGTAAAATTCTCCGTTGCCATTCAAGCGACATTCGGGGAGCCCTGGGTTCGATTCCCAGATTACGCAATGTCCTTTACTTTTGCTTTTTTGTCGCCAGTTTTGAGGTAGACCTGGTGTAACCATGTACTTCCAGGCTTGTGCTTCATGGTACCTTCATTCGAGATGTTGTGTTGGTCAGACTGTCTGACAAACGGCAAGATACATGAGGTGCATACTAACAGGCACCGGCGGTAAGACTTCAGCGGTTAAGTAAATAAATTGAACAGAAGTCTCAACTCTAAACTCCAGCCCACCTTAGGGTAGCACATTTGTCATAGGCTACTCTATCCTGATACTCTCTGAGACTTGCAATCAGACGAGCGAAAGGGGAACATACACGACGAAAATATTTGACAAAATGATGTTTCACGGCGTGCAAGTGCTAGGGTGCCTTAAATGAAGCATTGCATTTGAGAAGCGAAACGAACAAACGCGCTGACATACTCATACAGGTAAGTTGAAGATCGCAGAGAATTGACAGGTAGGATGATTAAAATGAACATTGTATATTTAAGAAAATGTAGTCGATCAAAATAGGTGTCTCTCACTCTCAACCAAGTCCTTGGCCTCGGGAGCATAGAACTTTGCGAAGCTATGTAACGTATCATCCAGGAATGTCTATAATGTGCATCATGAGGTCTGTAATTAACCGCATAAGAATTAATACGATCATTCAACACTATAGGTATAGAATAAATGAACAACACGTAGGCTGCGCATCTCCACTTCAAGTTCTGTTAAGATAGTTGGCGCACCTTGCCAACGACATCTCAATCTGTTACAGCTCCTATTTGACTATTTTTCAAGAGTTCACTGTCAAATTTACAATCACGTTTATTTCAGACAATGCCAATAAGAGGAGTTGCGAGGACAACCCGTCCTTTCGAACACGATTCTCCGCCGATGCACATATTGAACTTCACAATCACTTCATGGGCAGTTTTTTTTTTTGATGTTTGACTGATTGTATTAGGTGTAGGTGTATACAGCCTATGTAGTCCCAACGCTATTATTCCCTTTCAACGCCGTTGCGATTCATGTCTTCGAAAAGTGATTTCCGTGTCATGTCGTTTCGTCGAAACCTTAGTGCTTGGCAGCCTCCTTGTGGACTTCGGCCTTGGACTCGTGAGTCTTCTCGTCGGCCTTGTCGCCAATGGCATCAGTAGCCGCGTTGAAGCTGGATGAATATGTTAGTATGGTGTTGTTCATGTTGTAGATGAGAGGGCATACCGGGTAGAGAGGGGGGCGTTGCTGTCCTTGGCGACCTCCTTGTTGGTCTCCTTGGAAGCACCAGAGGCGGCCTGCTGAACGGTCTCAGCGACGTAGTTGACACCCTGCTTGATGGACTCCATTGTGATAGTGGTTGGTGGTTTGGGGTTGGGTTTGTTTGAAAGTGTTTGTGTGTTTGTGTGTGAGGATTGGATTGATGTGTTGATGATGAGAAGAGAAGAAGCTTGAAGGTGGGAGCAGTTGGGGTTTAAGTAGTGCTTTGAGAGGAAGATGGCATGTCAGTGATTCACAATCAAGTTCTAGGCACCAACAGGTATATTGTGTTAGATTCTGCTATTGAGCCACTCGAATTACTCTATCTGGTTGAACCTCTTGCGAGGGGCATCGAGGGGCACTGGGCGATCACGATTGCGGGTGACGTCAGTTGTTGTGTCAGAACAGTCTAGATTGTCAAGCTACCTATCTACTGCGTCATAGCAATCATGGGAAAATCCAATTTAGGACCAAGAGCCAAGAATTTATCGACGCCTCTAAAACCCGCATTATTGTTTGCGTCCGGGGAGAGGGAGAGGGGATCCTCGTGCCAGATTTAGGTTACAGATTCCAGTGTTCTGATTGGCTGATAGTTTATCCGAGGCTCGGGAAGACTGATGATCATTTTGTATTCCAGCTTGCGGCTCCAACTTGTAAGGATTATCATGGATCCACGATTCAGGGACAAGCTTGTTATTGGTCGCCTGAGCTCAACTTCTGCAATGCACGATGACGACATGACTCTCTTGAAGCTCACCATGTGAAAAGCTAAGCTTCAACGCCAGGTCGATGCCCCTTTCGTAGGAGCCAATCCCAACACGTCGAGCTGCATCTGGCTGCATGTCATGGTCCGTTCTAGGTCTTTTCTTTGATCGCGATCGAGGTCAAGTGATCTTTTTAGACGGAATTCTTGCCCGTGGGAAGCCGAAGATCGGGAAAGTTTGACGTCAACGGAAGTAAACAAGTACAGTAATTGCCCTCCGGTTGCCCATGGATAGACATAGACATGCCGCATTACCATCGATAACCTCCTTGGTAGAAGAGGAATTCGAGCACGTGAGAATGTTCGGGAATGTCACGGATTCAGGGTCCCCTCCATCTTGGTGATCCTAAGGGTATCAACACCATCTTCTCTGGGGTGTCAAGGTGCTTGAAACAAGGGTTCGCTCGGCACATCATTGTGACCCTGATTTGGAGCAGTAGGGCAGTCGATGACGGTTGTCTGCTATCAGAATACTGGTGATCTTAGGTACTCGAAACTTTAGGAGCCGAGGTAGAGTTCAGGAGATCTGTCAATGGCATTCGACAGCAATTGTTGGGATAGTAACAGCCAGTTGTTCTAGTAGAGACATCACTATACCTAGTTTGACCGAGTCTACATATTCCCTCATCCCAGCCAAGATACCTTGTTGTTGTGACTTTGCCAGCCATAGGCCACGATGCAATCAATAGCACAGACAACGCATCGATCGATCGTCCCCAGCCCCTTTCCCCTCTTCGCAAGCTTCTGCATGCATTCTAATGCAATAGTATGATTTTCAGTATTCCGATGCCTGCCGGGTTAGGACAGACAGCGCGTCAGCTGAACACTTGTTGGGATGCTATTGAGCTGAAGTGTTGGCATATCAATTAGAGACCAGGGGAGTAACAGGAAAGACGACCTCCATATTTCTGGGGTACAAAAATAAATAGCCCAAGAACCCGCTCTAAGCTGGCCCACGCTGACCAACTAATTTAGTCTCTGACGCTCTGGGCCAAGTTTTGATGTTTTGATACCTTTTCATGAGAGAGACTTGGTAGAGGCTTCACAATGATATTGAGGGATGGAGAAAAGCAAGTCCATCTCCAATCCAGGAAAGAAGTAAAACGACATTAAATCAACAAGGCGGGTGAGAATAGTACAAGATATACATATACCACAATATCACCGTCAAGTACAAAAATGTGATCATCATGATTGAGCATTGCAATGTCATGAATCGACTCTAGGTTAGGTGTCATGGCAAGATGAGGTAACAAGCATCACGTGAGCAGAATGGCCCGTGCCAATCCGCTATTGGACCCCGCCAGTCCAGTGCGGTCAGGAGACAGGCTCAAATCAGAACAAGGGAGATCCAAGTCAACGACTGGAGATATCGAATGAAGTGACTTTCAACCAAGTAAACCATCACTTCAATACTGAAATTGAAATCCTGAGCCATAGTTTGAAATAAACCGACTTAGAACGATACGTTTTAGCTCGACGCCATGGATCTGGCTTACGATCACATCACAGAAGATGGCTACGCTAAGAAGACGGAAGAGCCAAAGACTACCACCCAACCCCAGTCAACTCTGAATGAGGACCTCCAGGACGCCTACAAGGCGTTCTCAAACAGTCCATGGGGCGCCAAGATTGGTGGTTTCTTTGGTACTGTGGCCAAGCAGGTATGAGATCTCACTTCATAACATAACCCTGGCCTATCTAACATGGATAGGGTGAATCGGTATATACACAAGCATCAAAGGAGTTGGCAGAAGTTGGTGAGGATGCTTCAAAAGGACTTACAAGCCTACGATCAACTATTTTGAGCCACACACGGAACCTTTCACTCAACACTGCTACAGCAGGCGAGAGCTCAAAGGACGGAGAGAAGGATCAGACCACTCCGAGGGCTTCTCAGGATGGCTCGCAAGAAGCGAAACAGTCTGAGAATACCCTTGCTCGTCTTCGAGCCGAAGCTGCCAAGAGGCTGAAGGACCTTCAACGAGCTGAGGATGCTGCTGATGAGGCTCTTATCAAGTTTGGCGGTAACGTCCGAAACTTCCTCCGTGATGCCGTTAGCATTGCACCACCTCAGGAGTCTGACCAGAGTGGAACGGTTCTCTTTGAAAGCAAGGATGCACAAGGCAAGCGTGTGATCCATACTTCAAGATTCGATGCTCAACTACACGTTATTCACACCTCGACTGAGAGCTTCACAAAGGACCCCAACAGTGCCGATTATGCTGCTTGGTCAAAGGAGTTTGATGCTGATAAGAAGACCCCCGATATCAATGATGATCTACAGAAATTCCCCGACTTGCGATCTACCATGGAGAAGCTGGTTCCTGACCAGGTTCCCTACGTTGACTTCTGGAAGCGCTACTATTTCCTTCGTCACGGTATTGAGACAGCTGAAGCTAGACGACGAGATCTTCTCAAGGGTGAGTAAATTGTGACACCTCAACAGCAAGCCACTAACAAACAAACAGCTGCCTCTGCCGAGGATGAGGTTGCCTGGAGTGATGATGATTCTGATGATGACTCTGACGACTCAGCTGACACCAGCACACCCGCTCCCAAGACCAAGACTGAACCCAAGGTTGAACCCAAGACTGGACCTAAGCCTGAGACCAAGACCGAGCCCAAGGCTGCCCCTGCTGCCACTGCCACTGCTTCCTCCACGACTACCCAACCCCCCGCAAAGACCCTCCTGAAGCCAGCTGAGCCTCGCAAGTCCAATGACGAAAAGTCACAGGCCGATAGCGAAGCTAGTTATGATGTCGTTGGCGCTGCCTCTGGAAAGACAACACAGACTCCCAACAGTCCCAAAGACTCGAAGGACCCCAAGAAGAAGACAGAGAGTAGCGATGAGGAAGACAGCGACGATGATTCAGATAGCGATGATGACTGGGAATAGAGCCTGAAATTGGTCTAGTGTATGCTTGGGACGATTGGATTTTGTTTGTCCAGCTCGGCGTTCGGTATTCTGTGATTGGCATGTTGAACCAGGGCCTGTAGCTTGATATTGAAATACCAGGAACTCGCGTCTGTTACCCAACCGTCATCTTTAACTCACGCCGTTTTTGTTATTTTAGCCGTCGTTGCATTTATTTCTTCTTCTTGGTGACCATGGTGAAGCCGTCCTCGTCCACCTGAGGCTGGGGCTTCTCCTTAGGTGCCGCAACCAAAGCAGGAGCCTCGTCCATCTCAACGTCAGCGCCACCCTCATCATCCTCATCGTCCTCGTCACTCCAGTCTGTGTCCTGGTCGTCGTCCTCAACTCTCTTAAAGACACCCTCCACCTTTGTACCCTTGCGGTTCAACCAGCGGGTGCGCAGAGCCTTGACCTCGTCAAAGGTTCCGAGGGTGCAGCTTGCGCGAGCACGGAGAATGTTGTTGGCCACTTCTGTGCCTGAATCGTCGTCGACGTTGACCTCGAACTCGTCAACCATGACCTGAAGCAGGACAGTCTCTACCTCCTCCAGATCAGGATCCTCGGGGACCTTGCCATTCTTGGGAGGTGTGTCTGTGTATTCGGGGAAAAGCTCGACGACGGCGCCGGCAAACCAATCGCGCTTATCGGCAGAATCGGGACCGCCCCAGTTGTTCTGGACGGACAGTGTGAGGGCAGGCCAAAGGTGAAGGGCGTATGCGACAGCTTGCTCGAACTCGGATTGACGCTCGGCTATTGATTTTTTATTAATTCAAGCTATATTTTCAACTTGAGATCCTGAACTTACCAGCCGGAGGCAGCTGCGCGGGTTCTGTAGAAGCCATGATTGTGGTTATGGATTTGGCGGGGTTTGGAGGGGCAATTTCAGGAAGATGGTTCTGCACAAAATTTTTGGTGTTTTTCACCATTCAGATTGGACCCGCCATTGGCCTTAAGAAGTGACCCACATAATCTGGATCTTGTACCTCGAGATCTGGGTCTTGTTTGTCATTTATTATGGAAAATTTTGTTTAATGTGTTCTAGGTAGATGAGAGTGATACTTGAACTGAACTATGGGAAATTGAAATATTAACGTCTTTACTACTATTTCCAAGTTTTGTAAAACTATAATGTGCCCGTTTATAGCATCTGTAAAATCCATTACTTGATTTCTTGGCTGGAAATCTCCCCACAAAGATAAAGCACAGGCCACTTTTTAATGAAAGAGAGCGACTCACTCACTGCATGCAGCAGGTGCGGACTCGATTGCTCCCGTCCATCCGTCGTGGAGTCAGGGGTAAGAATTGGATGGATGCATTGACTTCTCATCCAGGTCAGGGATAGATGACATCATGAGACCCTGACTAGCATTAGGTTTTGGGTTCGGTTCAGTTCAGTTCAGCTGAGCCTGACCCTGACCTTGAACGAACTGGACATTTTCTTGCTGTGTCATTCATTGTCTCTCATTTTGACAAGCTTTTGGTAGCAGATGGCGCATCTTTAATATCCACAGCTTCCAAAACAAACCACTGATTGATTGTCTGTCGTGTACCAAGCAATCACCAAGACCAAGAGTTACTTACAGCCATGAACTACCTCAACACTACCTCCGTCTCATTCGCTGTGACGCCTACCGTCGTCTCTACTTTATTTTCTCATGTAAGTAGACGCTCATCATTGTACAATCGATCTGCATCCTTATTGCGGGGACCCTCAAAGCATCAGCATTGGCATTCACTCAATGCCCTAAAATTGATTGCTTTTTCTCAATAACTAACTCGCACTCTCTAGTATTTCAACAGGAAACCCCTTCGACAGCGCCCGACTGCGCATCTCTCTTACGATGAAGGTCTCCATCTGATCCGGTCATTCCTCGAGTATGCATCACACCACACCGTCGAAGAACTTCAAGCCTTCACCGCGCAATGGGTGCCACATCCTCAATGGGTCAAAGTCGAAGATGTTACCATCTCGGAGGACCAGTTGACGCGCGCCGCTGGACTACTGAACACTCAATTGGGACCCGACGGCATCAAGCAGGTTGGCGGTGAAAAGTGGTGGCAATGGCGGAAACCAGACACCACCCTCGACGCCGAATGGATTGAAATGCGCGCGGATGCTTATGAGCGAAAGCAGGAAGGGGGCAAGTCGCGGCGCGTCATGATGTATATTCACGGAGGCGCGTACTACTTTGGTAGCGTTGACGAACATCGATATCAAATGCAGCGACATGCGCGCAAACTCAAAGCACGCGTCTTTGCGCCTAAATATCGCCTTTCACCACAGTTCCCGTTCCCATGTGGCCTCCACGACTGCCTTGCCGCTTACCTGTATCTTCTCACCGTACAAGATCCGACAACCATCGTCTTGGCGGGTGACTCTGCCGGTGGTGGTATGGTTATGTCTCTTTTGTGTATCCTTCGAGATCAAGGCATTCCGCTACCTGCCGGTGCTATTCTCATCAGCCCATGGGTTGACTTGACGCATTCGTTCCCTAGCGTCGCTGGAGAGGCGCCCCTAGATTACATCCCGCAGGCCGGGTTCCACCACAAGCCTTCCAAAGCATGGCCACCACCAAACGAGGACGATGTGGCAATGTTGAGAGAGGAGGCCTTGAAGAAAAAGAAGGGCGAGACGAAAAAGACACCAGGCAAAACCGAACTTAAGGAGAAGCAACAAGCGCCTGTTGCAAAGCAGGATCCGGCGAATGTGTCATCAAGGTCGGATTGGATCAATGGCGGGATTCCCATCAATCCCGAGAAGCTTCTTTCCGTCAGCATTGATGGCCAGCTTGTCAAGCTCAAAGACCAAATTCAGGTAGGTTTAATGGACGGCATGCTTGATTAATTGCTAACATTCTCAGATGTATACCACTAATGAGCTTCTTGCTCACCCTCTAGTCAGTCCAGTGATGCAGCCTACACTGGGTGGTCTGCCTCCCCTTCTCATCATGGTTGGAGGAGGCGAGATCCTTCGAGATGAGCAAATATACATGGCTCACAAATGCGCTAACCCTGCGAAGTACGCACCCCTAGAGGGAGCTCTGACACTAGAAGGAAAGGCTTTGCTGGAGCAATACAAACCAACAGATGTCCAACTCCAAGTATGGGACGACCTTTGCCATGTGGCACCGACACTGAGTTTCACACGGCCTGCCAAGTACATGTATCGATCTGTTGCTCAGTTCGGAGCATGGGCTCTTGCACGAGCTCAGAAGCGTGGTATCGAAATTCTGGATGACGACAACATATCAGTTATCTCTGAATCTGGGTCTGATAGCGAGTCCCAAGAAAAGCCACCCAAAACCGCAGATACCGAAAGGTCCGATGTTTTGGAGTCTGGCCAGGTTGGGAAGGCCGGTGATCCTTTGCCACATTTCAGAAACCACATGATTCGGCAAAGGGTTACTCGTCATGGTGCGACTTTGCCATTGGTATCCGAAGCTGAGCTAACAGCGTGCTGCGTTGATCCTGCATCCGTAGGTGTTGTGAAAGAGGGCACGGTGAAGAAATGGCTGGCTATGAAAAGCCAATGGGACAATCGATATGCGTCTGCCAAGGCCAAGGTTCACAAGAAGATGGTCAGCGATATGGCCGTAGGCTATCACAATTTTGGACCTGGTGAATGTCCCCCACCAACAGCATTGGCTGGCCGACGGAGGATTGATTCCAAGCTGGTTGAGGGAAGCAAGAAACAACAAAAGAGCTGGGGCTTGGCAATGTGGTCGCTTTGGGGTTCGAAGCACGACGAGCTGACCGTCGAACGAGAGAAGAAGGCAGCAGCGCAACCAGTGACTCGAGTCGCCACCACTGCCGAGGGTGAAGGAGCGCGCTCCTTTACCGACATTGAACAACAGGACAGGGCACCTGTGCATCCTGGCCGACCAAGACGTAAATCTAATAGGCGAATGGTTACCGATGAGAATCAGACGGGTAGTCAGGTTATCACTGAGGATATGCCAGTTGCTCATCTCATCGAGCAACGAAAGGAGCAAGAAGCCACCAAGCCCAGTCTACTCAGTCCAGATTATGCGCCAGAGACTGGCGTGGCGGGTAAACGACCTTTCCTCGATGGAATTGCACTGCCATTTAGTCTCAATAAGAATGCCGAGACCGCCAGTATGATGACACTTCAATCTGATGTCACGCCCCTTCCAGGTTCAAGACCTATGAGTCCGAGCTTGTACGATGACGACACTACTCAACCTTCACAGTCGACTCAGCTCACCTCACAAGATGCGCCGATCATCGAGGTTGCAGGAAAGCGACCGTTCCTCGACGGCACGGCAGTCCCTTTCAGCCTCAAGAAGGAAGCAGAGACTGCCAGCATGAGGACCTTGCAATCCAATGTTACTGCCATGCCCAGCTCGCGACCTATGAGCCCTGCCACCTACCCAGCAGAACCGGATGAGAAGGTACAGGAGAACGGAGTATCAAACGAGAAGAGTGAACTTGATGATGGAGCATCGAGCATGGTCGCCACACCTTTAGAACGACCTGGCTTGGACACCTTTGTCACGGCACAGGAGGATCTGCCCAGGGTCAAGTAAGAGGAGGGATTCATGGAAAGGAGTTTAGTTTGGCGCCATAGGTGGGATAGAGTCAGTTGTACCCTTTTTGTACAGTTATGATATCCCGTGTGTCAAAGCACAATCGTTATCGTTATTTTTCTTGTGTTTGCAACCAATATCCATAGTCATTAGTCCACATGAAATAGGAATATCCAACTTTTATCGTTCTCAATGTGTTGAGTCCATAATCATACATAGATAGTATTACAGTGTATAGGGGTATATACGGCCTCGCAGAGGTTCCCGGGTCTCTGGCAAGCACTTCATGTCTTCGTCTTAGATTCGCTTTTTCGTCTAGACTTTCCTCCGCTTCAAGCTCATTTTCGTCTTTTGTTGCCCGCTTAATCAACTCCGTTGAATCGCTTCCATTGCTCGACGTAGAAGTAAGGATCTTGGGGGCCCTTGTCCAGGCCCTTGTAGTCTCCTGATTGTGTCTTGACTTCTCGGCTCACGAAGGGTGTAAGCTATTTCACTAACGTCAGTTTCCCGCCATCACCACCAAGAATTCCCATCCTTACCTTGAAGTCCTTCAAAGGTGGAACAGCATATGTTCGGACCTTGTTCCATTCGATCACGTAACCTCCGTACTTTGTGTGTCGACCCATGGAACCAGTGCGGTTACCCTTGTAGAAACCCTTTCCAACATCCTTGGTTGTGAGTCGGATGTGGCGGTATCGGCCGACCGAGAGCGCTTGTGTAGGTCTCATTGTGAGAGATTCGTGACGGAGGTGTTCAGATTCGGGGTTCGTCGGTCGGGGCGGGGTCAATGGGGGGTTATCCGTGGTCAATTGATGCTGTTGGCGCGATCGCAAGGTTGAATCTTGAAGTTTTGGAGGTTCGGTGATTGGTGTTGTTCCGGTTCCGGGGTCAGCTCCTGCTGGATTGCATGGGGTGCCGTTAACGGCCAAGCGTTCATCTGGAGACTGCTGAGGCATGCTACAAATAAATAATGATGTCGTTCTGTTCCAATGAATTTTGCAACGTTTGATAAACAAGTAAATAATTATTCATCTCTTTGGAATCTGGTACAATTCACTGAGTGGCTTCCTGCTTCTCTTTGAGCTTTGTAAGTGGGCTATAACGCTAACGAGGGGCACATGCGATGGGTATGGATGGCTAACGTCGCCTGGCTACAGCAGCTCTGAGCCCAGCCAACATTCGCTATAGCGAACTCATGCCGTCGCATTCACAAAATTTACACCATGGATGGGTATCCGACGGGAAGTTTGGACCATAATGTCCCCCTTCTAGTGGCCGCCGGCCTCAACAGCGAAACCAACGAGCTCCCGCTGAGCGCTGAGCTCAAGGAACAGAGCATCCTCCTCCGATCAGAGATACCACCCGTGGATGGCAAGAACGCGGAAGTTCTGTCGCAGTACTTTAAGGACGTCGATGCGAGCGCAAAGTCTTGGAGCGCCTTTGAGAGGAATGAGCCGTATAGATTTCGGATCAGGACTACGGGGAGGGTAAGCGAGCGCCGGGATATTAGTCGTTAAGCCGTTGTACTAATTGCTTGGGATAGTCGTTCTTATTACCACCGCGCCGAGCTCGCCTTCCTGAAGGTATCGAACCGCTCAGCGAACACCCGACGCTCCATTCACCCTTCTCACCTCTAAGTCCTGTATCAACACTATATCCTGATGGTCTGATCGATGCGCAATGGATCAAGAAACACCAGGACCTTGTTCCTAGCGTCTACTTGTGCTTCTATCCCCTCACGAGCGATACGAATTCCATGACACTACAAGACAACCACATCAAGTCCGATATTAACAACCTCAAGAGCGCTCTACTACGGTCCGGATATAAGACTCGGCTAGCCATTGTACTGATCGCGGACAGCGAAGACGCTTCTCTTTCGTTGACTGAAGGTATTCAAGAGAGGCTGGAAAACATACGAAGGGGGACAGCGTTGGACCCCAAGTCGGTCTTCTATGTTCCGTCGCAAGACTCACAGGACGATTTGAAACAAGTGGTTGACAACATACTAAGTATTCTATATACCTCAGCCGTGGAATATTACCGAGACTTGGGACGGCATGCCAGGAAGAAGCGATCCCGCGGAATAGCGCCTCAACCGACTGTGCCGCCTACGACAGGAACTTCACAGACACTGTCATTATCAGACTGGAACTTCAGATATGACTTCAAGTCAGCGATTTTTGCTGAATTCCGACAAGAGACAGATGCTGCGCTGCGATTCTTCGAACAAGCATACGAGGTGCTCCTAGGACAGGATGTGCTGGACATTATCCCTAGTTGGAGCCCACGCTGGAATGAGGCGCGACTCTTGGCGGATATCATAGCGATACGGTGTTTGAGATGTCACTTGTGGATGGGGCAGACCACCCTGGCCGTACGAAGGTGGCATTCACATCGAGAACGAATCGCCGACTTTGTTGATCGTCGCGGGCGGGGGACCAACAACTATGGGTGGCAGGCTTGGGAAGCTCGATGGGCTACGGTCATGGCCAATCTGATCGAAAGGGTAGGCTTGCCAGCTTTGGCTCCAGCGACAGGGGCAATCTTTGTTCCGCAGGATAAATCTGTCTCGGGTGAGAGAGTTTCACCTTGGGAATTGTTACATCACACGGGCTACTGGTACCGGCTAGCGGCTCGTCATATAGTAGCTCGTCGAAAGCTGGCGCACCAAATGCCGGAGGATGATAGACATTCACCCGACACATCACCTGCATCAGCGGTAGCCAGCAAGGCCTTCGCATACGACACGTACATGTGTCCAGAGCCCTATCAAGAATACCCCCTCTCTGGCAAAGGAGTAAATCACGCACAACTGGTCATCGATTGTCTCAAGGCGGCGAGTGCACAATTTGAAGCTCGGAAGCAAAAACGACTGGCGACTGAATTATCCTTGGAGTGCGCAAGGGAGTTTGCCAATATGAAGGAATGGGATAGCGCGGTTGAGATGTTACTACCTTTCTGGGAAGATGTCACATTTCGATCAGAGGGCTGGATTAACATATCAGAAGACCTCTGCCTGACCATGCGACGGATTGCAGCGGGAGCTCATCGTGCTGATTTGGTGGTCGCTGCAGACTGGGAGTTGATGGGCAACCGTGAGTATTCACAGCTACTGAAATTGCTAGATATACTGACCATAAAACAGAATATGTGCGACAGCCTCAATGGCATTATGATATTTCCAAGTCGCTTCAAGGGATTACTACGGAGGAAAAGCCCTCGATTAGCCTAAGCGATGAAAAGTCAGGCTCATTCGTTTCAGCGTCTTTCGTGTTTAGGAACAAAGAGGGAAAGGCCGGCGAGACTTGTAGCGCACAACTTGCAATTTCCTCACATACGTTTCTGGATGCTGCTCCGATCACATTCAGCTCCCTTAGAGTCGAATTTGACGGAAGTCTCAAACCAATACTACTCGAGCATGAGGCTTCGGAAGAGGAATCATCGTCGAAAACGGGATGCTCTATACTGTCGTTGTCGTTGAAGGAAGATTACGCTGAAGGGTCAGAGGACGAGCTGCCGACATTGTTGAAGGGGCAATCCGATTTAACTCTCCGACCTGGTCAGACTAGGGTCTTCGAGATGAATATACCCCTGAGAGAACCGGGTACTGCGACAGCCTCGTCTGTCACAGTCTCTCACAACAATGACAGCTTCGACCTCGACTATAAACTGAACATCCGCCCTACAGACCCTGTTGTTGGCTGGTATATTCAGGGTTCATCCAAGCCCAGGAGTAGTCGCCCAGAAGCAGGCACCATACAAATTCAGCCCAGACCGCCCAAGATGGAGATTAAACTCGTGGAGCCCCTTGCCCAGTACTATGCAAACGAGGCAGTCGCCTTGGAAATCGAGATACTCAATGCCGAGGATGAATCTGCTACTGCTAAGCTGGATATTCACCTGTTCGGAAAGGAAGTACCTGCTGTCCGAGTTGAAGCAGACGGACATGAAGGTAGCGCTGAAGCATCAGCGGAAGAGTCCAAGATCTCGGGGCTTGTGTTGGGTGCGATCAAGAGCACGGAATCAGTCAAGCTAGTGCTGCATATTGAACCCCCGTCGGCCCCTACAACGCTTGATTTGCACCTGAGGACGTCGTACCATCTAGACTCAGATGCCGCAACTCCGATCATGCAGATGTTGACAGTGCAGCTCAACGTTGTCAACGCATTCGAAGCGAATTACGATTTAGTCCCACGCCTTCACCCAGGGCCGTGGCCAAGCCTTTTCGATTCTGAAGGACTGGGAGACACGGAAGAAAGTGCCGCTAGAGGCTTTGCACAGAAGTGGTGCTTGCTATGTCACTACGCATCATTCGCCCACGAAGATCTGAAAGTCATTGGGATGGATCTCAATGTGGTATCCTGCGTGGGTGGTGCACGATGCAACGTAACTCAGGGACCAAATGTATCACACGAAGGGGTGGTTGTTACACCCAAGACGATGCACGAGGCACAATTCGATTTGGTAGCCCAGAAGCTTACGATGGAAGATCGACACCCCGTCACAATCGAGCTAGCCTTTGTTATCCGGTGGCAGCGCCAGGGCCGTAGTGACGGACCAGTCAACACAACAACGATGCCGGTCGGCAAATACCTTGTACTGGGCACAGAGCCGCGAGTGCTGGCATCTGTGTACCACGCCCCCAAAGTAGAAGATGATATGCCAGGGTTGCTGCAGCTGGACATGACAGTCGAGAACCCGTCGAATCATTTCCTTACATTTGGTCTCGGCATGGAACCGAGCGAGGACTTTGCGTTTTCTGGTGCGAAACAGACAACACTGAACTTGCTACCGCAGTCGAGACGGACAACAACGTATCGACTGCTGCCTCATGTTAGTGGGGTTTGGGTCCGGCCAAAATTGACGGTACGAGATAAGTACTTCCAAAAGGTACTGCGTATAATACCGACAGAGGGGATGAAGATTGATGAGGATGGGTTATTGCTGTGGGTTCCGGGAGATGAGAAGAAGGAGGGAGAAGAGAAAGAAGATGAGAAGTCCGAGGAGCAACGACGATTAGCATAAGCAGACAGCATGGTGCATGGGATGAGGATTGTTTATATTTAGAGGGGCTTTTTTGGGGGATGGATCATAGATGGCAGGGTACAAATGAAGTTATCACGAGCAAATGTTAGAAACTGGCGTCAATCAGAGTTGGGTTCAACGTGCACGTTATTTGAGTAAAGTTGCTTGTTGGTACAACAACATGTGGAAATTATGTATGACAAGACGTTGTGCCAATGTCTTTAAGGAAATGACAAGGTTTGACAAGATTAACGGGTAATGCAGAGGCGTTGCGAGAGTGTGTGTAACGGTCTAAACGTGCGTCAAGTTTCAACAACAACAACACAACATCATCAGATATCAGATAGATTATAGCGTGTAATATTGGTCCGTCTCTTCGGTGGTCGGCGTTTAACAAAGAGCGTGTGTGCATGCATGTGTTGGTGGTGATAATATCCGGACTACGGAGATAAGATAAACGGAGAATCGTGTTGAATCCGAAAATCAATGTCTTTCTTTATTAGGTAGACTAGACTAGACTATGGAAAGCTTGGACGGACGGCGGTCGAAATGCGGTCGAATGGTCTAGACCAGGGTCTCATTTAATGACTGATGACTGAGCTTGGCACGGGATGCTTGTTGATCGACGGGGGGTTTGAAGATCGAGTTTTGACATTTAGTGGAGATTTTTATTCAGAAGGGAAAAAGAATTGTACGAATATTCTTGACTCTCTTTCTAAGTAGTCAAAGTTACATTTATGATGTTGATACTACCATAACCTGTCCTCTTCAACTACATTCCCATTTAAACAAGATATAGAAAACAAGAGCAGAGATACCTCAACAAAGACAATAAACAAGTACGTAAAGTAATGGTGACCCAAATCAATGACTCTTCCACAAAAAGCCAAAAAACCTAGACTAAAGCATTTCGGACATCGGCCTTGGTCAATTGTCCGACCCACGCTTAGATACACGCTTAGATGACAGCTGCAGAACCCTCGCCTATCGTATCAGCCCAATTTTACTGGAGACTTTTTTTTCTTCTCTTAGTTAATTACGGACTGTGTCAGGGGGGAGGGAGACTTCTCAGCCGCTTGAGACAAGATGCTTACTGGTTGTGATTCGGTATACGGACGAATACCTTGCCGTGTCTCCACGACGTTTTTTGTACCTACCTATTGTATGATGCTCGGATACTTTTTTTATTATTTTCAGGTTTTTCGACGTTTAGGATTTGTCCATTTTTTGACAGACTAGACGAAAGAAGGGAAAGGGGGGAAATATTATTGCATGCAGTGAAACAATAACTCATCCATACCTAGAGATACAGTAGCTGTAGAGTAAAGTAAAAGGAAAGTCAGTGACTGACACTGACGTATTATTTAATCTTTAGCCCATCTCCAAACCTTTTAACCCTTTATTCTCGTCACTCGCCATTCGCGTTCTCGCCTTTTTCATACCATTATTATCATTAGTAGTTGCTTTCCCTTCCCAAACGAGAAAAGCAAACATTCATCTATCCTTCCATCCATCTAATAAAGACCCTCCCTTCCCTTCCCTTCCCGGAACAAACGCCTTTTGGTTGCTGGGGCCGAACTGAGACCGACTCCACGCTATTACCTGCTTGTACGGATACATAACCTAGGATATCCCTTCTTCCTCTTCTTCTTCTTCTTCATCATCCTCTTCGTCTTCTTGGCCTTTCTCTACCTACAACAACAGATTCTCCAAATATAGAGAGTAATACCAATGGCGACCACTACACCCGCCACGGCGCCAACAAACGCCATGGTCGAAGAGACTCGTCTCTCGGCTGATGAAAAGACAGAAGTCGGTTCAAACAACATCGTGGATACAACTGCGGACAACAAAGAGCCACAAGCTGGCTCTGGCTCCATCATCAACGCCAACCCTGCTGAGCAAGAACCTCAGTACCCTAGCGCTGCAAAGCTCACCCTCATCATCTCATCTCTCTGTCTCGCCATCTTCCTCGTTGCGCTGGACCAGACCATCATCGCACCCGCTCTTGGAGCCATCACAGCGCAGTTTCAGAGTGTCAAGGATATTGGATGGTATGGCTCTGCCTACCTTCTCACCACCACGGCTTTGCAGCCCATGTACGGAACTATCTACAAGTATTTCAACGTCAAGATTGCCTACCTTGGTGCTGTCTTTATCTTTGAGATTGGTAGTTTGATCTCAGCTGTTGCGCCTTCTTCTGTTGCCTTTATTGTTGGACGAGCTATTGCCGGTGTATGTCGACCCCCTCCCCCCTTATTCGATATGACTTTTACTAACTACTTCTTCAGATTGGAACGGCTGGTCTCTTTTCTGGTTCTATTGTCATCCTGTCTCTCATCAGTATGTCCAACTTTAACAACCTCTATGTATTCAACTAACCCTTTATAGTGCCTCTTGAGAAGCGTCCTCTGGCATTTGGCCTCATCGGTGGTATGTGGGGTATTGCTTCAGTTGCTGGTCCTCTTCTTGGAGGTGCTTTCACCGAACATGCTACCTGGCGCTGGTGTTTCTATATCAACCTCCCCATCGGCGGTATCGCCATGGTCATCGTCTTCTTCTTCGTCCACGTCAACCGCAACAGCTCCGACAGCGTCAACATGTCTTTCATGGACCGTGTCCGCAAGCTCGACCTCGCTGGTGCCGCCATCTTCATCCCTGCCATTGTATGTCTCCTTCTCGCTTTGCAATGGGGCGGTGCCGATTATGCTTGGAGCAACTCACGCATCATTGGTCTTTTCTGTGGTTTTGGCGCCATGATTGCCATCTTTATCGGCATCCAAATCTGGAAGGGTGACGAGGGAACTCTTCCTCCTCGTCTCTTCAAGAACCGAAACACCTTGGCTGCCATGTCTTTCGCCATGTTCTTTGGTGCTGGTTTCTTCCCTCTTATCTACTACCTCTGTAAGTCCCACACAACATCCACCCACAATCCCCGTCAGCTAACACTTTCCTAGCTCTCTACTTCCAAGCTATCCAGGGTGTTAGTGCCGTCCAAGCTGGAATCAAGATTCTCCCTCTCCTCCTCGCTACCGTCCTTTGCTCCATCGTCTCAGGAGGTATCATCACCGCCATTGGCACCTACAACTATGTCATCATCCCCTGCATGGTCCTCTACACTGTCGGCTGCGGCATGCTTACCACTCTGGATGTCGACTCCCCTCTCAGAGAGTGGTTCGGCTACCAAGTTCTTGCCGGTCTAGGTATTGGCGCAGGTTTCCAAATAGGTGTCCTCATCGTCCAGACTGTACTTCCTCAAGAATGGGTTCCCGTTGGTACTGCCTGTGTGCAGTTTGCGCAAGCCTTCGGTGGTGCCATCTTCATTGCTGTCTCTCAAACCGTCTTCCAGAATGGCCTCATCGACACAATCAAGGCTGACAACATTGGCATTGATCCTACAATTTTCCTCAACAGTGGAGCTTCCGAGATTGAGGACACCTTGAGAAAGATGGGCCGTCTGGATGCTCTGGACACTGTTTTGGAGGCGTACATGAAGGGTCTCCGAGACACCTTTTACATTTCTCTTGCCTGTGCTGCTTGTGCCCTCATTTCTTGTTTGTTCTTCCAGTGGAAGTCAGTCAAGAAGGGGCCTGATGGTGAGGATCGAAAGCCCGAGCCTGCTGTGCCTGTCTAAGCTACAGAGACTGTATGAAAAAAGCTCTGTTGTGTTGTGTATGGATTGACTTTTGCATGGATACCCCCAGGCATCTCTCTTCTCTTGGTTGCATTTAGCGCAGGTAATCATAATAATTTAAAATGTTCAGGTAATCAAAAGTTGTCCTGCATTACTTGTATTTTGTTCACTGTGTATCATCCGGTGGTCTGTCCCATGAAACTCGCGCCCTTGTAGCCCTTGTCTTTACTCCAGGAGCAGCTCCCACGAATCTAAGCACCCAATCTTTCACCTTCTTCGCCTTTTGTAACTGCGGATGCATCTGACCGCGCTTCGATAACTCTCTAGTCGAGTAGAGGCCAGATCCGTCTCGCCTCCATAGCAATGTCACCTTGGTCATGCCCCTGCGCAGACTCTGGCCGTGTACTTTGTTTTGAAACACATGCAGGGCTACATTCTGCATGAGAACGACGTCTTGACGCCGGAGGGCACTAATCTCGGCGGCGGCAGCGTTTGCTTCTTCGAGCCAAAATGTCACAGCGAAACCTGTCTTTGTTTCATCGCCGAGTAGAATCTCTACAAGAGATAGAGTGTGGCCCCAGCGCGTGGTGACGGTTCGTGGCTGGGCGATAGATATTATTCCAGCAATAATATTAAGCGTAATAGTCTGAGGGTTCAAGGCCAGTATCTTTGGTGCAGGCGGTATATCCTCCAAATCAGAAAGATGCGACGGTACAGATTCCATCGCATCAGCCTGTCCTGCAGCGAAGGTGGTCATAAAAGAAGTCTGCTCAAAAGATGTCTCTTCAAAAGTTGTTTCTTCAAAACTTTCAAGCTGCGATGAAGGTATTGGATTATGCAAAGCCAAAGAGTGGTCATAGAACTGCGATAACATCGTCTCCGCATTATCACCACCACCTTCAAAAGACTGCGACTGTTCTTTAAACGAGACTTCAGCCGTGGTGAAAAACTCGGTTTGGTTGGCAAGGTTGACGCTGACATCGTGAGTCTGGCTAAACCCTGTGTGAAGGGGTTTTCTGTTCAGGGGGAGAGAACGCCATGGTGCGAGATTTGATAATGGCGCAGGAGCTGACTTTTGAGGGACCAGCCCTAGAAACTCGGTAAAGGAGTCGTCGATTTGAGTTAATGTGCAGGACTCTGAAGTTAGAGATGAAGATGGCGGTGCGCCTGCGAAAAGGAGCAGTCGTGGTGCCATGACTGGCGCGTCACGCCTGGAGAATCTGAAGAGAAGCCTATTTGAAGCATTTCATGATAGCGCCAAGATTCTGTCTCCGCCTAGCTTAGAGCCTAGCCTCAACTACCTTACCATTCCTAGGTAGAATAAGACGAGGTAAGGTGAGGTGAAGTCTAGTTAAGGTAGGCCAAGGATTCACGTTGTATGCAAGAGAAAGAGTGATCGGCAGCCACTTCCCGGGCGCAGGTACCGAGGTATTTTTCCCCACCCCCACAACTCCCGTTAAGCTCCACTACTTGACCACCTTACCGAGGTCGTGTCTCTCTACCTATTCAACCTCATTTTGTCCAACTTGATATAGTTGTCATTCAACCTTCAAATATCTTATCTCATACTCTTATTCTGAGCGATTTTCAATACAACTGTCTTTCTATATACAAACATAATACAGCCTGCGCCATTTCAGTGCTACATCATCATCATGTCTTCCTTTCCCTTCACTATCCAAGAACATACAATCGAGGCTTCACATATACGCGAATACGCTCGTGCAACATCACACTCTCAAGATGAGAAGCTTTATCTCCACATCAAGCAATATACACCCAAAGATAACACAAACCCTCAAAAGGGCGATGTAACCATCATCGGTGGACATGCCAATGGTTTCCCAAAGGTAATCTTAACTCAACAAGGTACTCACTCATTCATGAGAAGCACACATGTTGACTGGTCTCAACTTATAGGAACTGTACGAACCTCTATGGGAAGAATTCTATCATGAATCTAAACGTCGTAACATTCGTATTCGAAGCATATGGATAGCCGATACAGCATGGCAAGGCCAAAGTGGTCTTATCAATCAAGACGCCCTTGGCAATGATCGTAAAATTCACCATCCTCTCACTCAATCTTCCCCATGCTCACAATTCTACAGCAAGCTGGCTTGACTACGCCCGTGATATTCTTCACATGATCAACACATTCCGTCCTCCGCCACCAATAATGGCAATGGGTCACTCCTTTGGCGCAAACGCTCTCACAAACGTTGCTCTTCTCCACCCTCGCGTCTTCACATCTCTCGTCCTTCTCGACCCTGTCATTTCCCACTTTGCTTCCACCCCTGGCGCTTCGAGCGCAGGCCCTGCAGCAGCAAGCATGTATCGACGAGAAGTCTGGCCCTCGCGCGCCGAAGCAGCTGCATCTTTCGGTCGCAGCGCCTTCTACAAGGCCTGGGATCCTCGTGTGCTGCAGCGCTGGATAGACTTTGGCATCAGGAATATACCAGGCGAAGAGAACGTTACTTTAACCACGACAAAGCATCAGGAGATCTTTACTTTCCTCCGCCCTAGCTGGCAAGCATACGACGCCCAGGGCAAGGATGTCATTCACCCTAAACATACGCCCGATCTCGATACGAGCCTCAACCACCGTTGGTCAACGTATCCCGTCTACCGTCCTGAGGGGCCTAACACTGTTGCTCGCCTTCCCAATGTTCGACCCAGCGTTCTATACGTCTTTGGTGGCAAGAGTAACGTTTCTCCTCCCGAGCTTCAGGACGAGAAGATGGCTCTCACGGGCACTGGAGTTGGTGGTAGCGGCGGTGAGGCACAGGGTCGGGTCAAGAAGGTTGTCGGCGAGAGCAACGGCCACTTGGTCCCAATGGAGGATCCCCGCATGTGTGCCAGTGCTGCGGCTGACTGGATAAAGGCCGAGCTTGGGCGGTGGTGGGCAGATGAGCGTAGCTATGAGGAGTGGGCGAGCAAGTCCAAGGAGGAAAAGACGACCGTCTCAGACGAGTTTCAAAAGTACATAGGTAAGCCTGCACCTCGCCCTAGCAAGGGTAGCGAAAAGGTAAAGGCAAAGATATAGACAGATAGACAGACGCTCGGCATGCTGTAATCTCCGACTAAATATTTAACAAGTCACCGCATCTGCTTCCTAGGCTATCGATCATTCGTTCTATTGCTATGACACCACGATTTTACTACCCATTCAAATAAAAAGCTAGAAGCTGTTTCCGCTATCTTTCCCACTCGAAACCATAGACCGCGGCGATAAAATAAAACAGCCAAACGAAAGACAATGAAAGACATCTCGCTGATACATCCCGACCTAACACTCCAAATAGAAATTAGCCGTTTCCCAGAAGGCTCCGTTCCTCACCTCTGTAGTAACCCGAAGAAATGGACCCATTTCCCATAGCACAACACACTTAGATATAGTACATCGAGTTGGCCAGGTCCGGGTGGACCTGCTTTGGGCCAGTTGAGCCAGGTCCAGCTGTGGAGACACTTTCAACATCGCTGATTTCGAAGAACTCAGGCCGGTAATATCTAGCTCGAGTGCATACAATGTCTGCATAATACGCCGGAGGGCAAATGCTTACAGCCTTGGTGGCTCGGCCGAACAAGTAGCAGAGTTCGTGGGTATACCGTTCCAATTCGTTGGCTGCCTCACTTCCGTACTTCGCTCGGAAAACCTCGTCCAGCAATACAGTGTAGTGTGCAGGGCGAGCCGTGCCTTTGATGCTGGAATGTGCAGTAAGATAGAAGTCCCAGTATCGAGCCTGCGTGACACCACGATCGACAACGGTGCCATTTTCGATATTGTTTTTGGACGTCATGCTCTCGGTAGAAGTAGGATAAAAGCGAGTCTGGTGACGCTTGACGGAAACTATCAAAGAGATTCTTGGTTCCTTGTTCTTGGGATACTTGGCATTACAGGCCATGCGAATGCGTGGTAGCTCTTTCTGTAGAACTTGTGCGAATTGGCCCTCGGACACGCCGTCTCGGAAAATAACAATGTTGTCAGGCAGCTGTTGTCGGTTGTGCACTTGCCAAAGTGCCAGACGTGACTTGAATGCTTCAGTCAAAGTCTCGTCCAGCATCTCCTGCTTGGACGATTGTTCCCAAGAGTAGGCTGGCCATTGTCCCATGTCTCGGTCGATGGTGGCCACCAAGCCGACCAAACTGGGGGCAGCATCACTCTTGTCTGAAGGCATGTTGGTTGGATGAGTGACATCGTATCCTACCACCATTGTTTTACCCTCTTTAATCAGACCGAACTCATTGTGAAGTTTGTGATTTACACCACCTGCCTTCAAGTTCCATTTGAGGGCGCAATTGGCGAAATACGGCAGAGGGTTTCTGCTTGATCCAAATTTGTCGGCCTGGACACAACAGGTGTGGATGCCATAGGTGCAGTCGCCTAGTGTCTTGATCCTGCCATAGGTTTCTGAATCTGAGGTGCCAAGAATCACAAGTACAAACTGTATGCGGCTCTGCCTAGCCCATTGGAAGAACTCATCTGCTTCTCCTCGAAGGAATCCATTATAGTTGATAACTTCTGTGCGAGGCGGCTGAGGGTTGCTGCTGATTCCAATATTCATTCCTCTCATGGCCTGAGCAAATTGATCCACCGTGCTCTTCTGAACAGGTCCGAATCGGCCTGGTTTGACATTGACATAGGTCCAGCGTTCGATCATCCTGCCGGGCTTGTACACCTTGATGGCTTTCATGTTCCAAGAGCCCTCTCTGGGATGGATCTGGGTGATCTGGGATCTGGTGTCATAGTAAGAGACACCTGGAGCGTTGAGAACGCGTCCCTGAACAGTAAGCAATTGTTTGCCAACTTGAATACCAAATTGATCCTGGGCCAGTCAGTTTTCTTTCCACAAATACACCACAACGATACATACAAGTTTCCCATCATCAAGGCCCAAAGCTTCACGTGCATCTGTTGTGATGGACAGAGCGTTTGCATAAGGTGATCGACAGGCAAAATCGACCATCGCGGTCGATTCCTGGCTAGTCAACTTCGCCTTGACTGACTGTCCTGGTATGATGTCGATAAACTCAGCCGGGGTGAAATTCGGGTTTGCGGGAGAGCCGAGATTGAGAAGAGGATAATTCCCGAGCTCGACCTGGTATTCTAAGCAGAGTATGTTAGTTGCTAGTTTCAAGGTGACAAAAAGAGAACATACTTTGCCTGTAGAAATCTTTGACAGTAGTATATACACCGCCCCCATTGGAATCAGATGCCAGATAGAATCTCACGTTGTGCGGTCCAGGAAAATCATACCCCGGCTGGAACTGGGGAGGATGCTCATTACCACGACAAGCTCGCACAATTTCAGGCGCATAGGCCAGACCATAGATTGCTTTTGGTCGTCGGACTTCCTTGCCATTAGCAAATTTCATCTTTGCCAATGCGCGGGTTTTGGAGAGGAATTTGTTCATCAACTTCAAGTTCCTCACTTGGCGCCCATCAGTGTTCTGTGCCGCAAAAACCTGGAGACCCTGAAAGATGGTTGCACAGTTGCCGGATATCTTAAAGATCCCATGGGTGACGTTTGCGTTCAAGAGAAGTCGACCGGTACCTAAGCGCACAGACTGAAAGCTTCCACGGACAGCTTGTAAAGGCCTTCCCTGCATGCTCATATCCCTGTAGATACCGCCATTCTTGAAAGAAAAGAATCGGGAGCTTCCTACAGCACTTATGTCTTCATTTGACCTGGGGCCAAATCCGAAGATGACGTTCAGGGCATCAACAACATCAGGGAATTTGGGGAATGCCAGTGCTTTTGCTGCGTCGTCGTCGTCAATAGGTTGGCCTGAAGTGTCGTTCGAAGCACCAGTGGTCGATTTGACGTATTTCAGCATCTCGTCAACTCGGGCTTCCGCAGGGCCACGTAAAGTCACTTCAAAGACTTCAGTCTTGTCGGGCTTTGATGATGATGGGAGGTTTACTTGGATGGAGTTGTCAAGTCCAAGATCAAGTTTGCGTAGGGAGATAAGTTGAGATTTGAACTCGGTTGCAAGGACCAGATTCTTGTCCTTCTTGGTGAGCTCGTTCAGAGTCTCTTTGATGACCAAGAAGAGCTTGCGTCCCTTGACTTCACGGGAATCGGGCTTCTTAGGCTTTCCGGGCTTGCCCTTCCCCTTCCCCTTGCCCTTACCCTTAGACTGGGCGGCGGCGGTGGGGGGCTCGTCGGTTTTTTCTTCCGGTTCGGTCACAATCTCTTTGATAGACATTGTGTACTTGTAGATGATGGGAATCTTGGTGTCGACCTGAAAATAATTTGCCCACAAAGTGACCTGACGACCTTTGTTGCCATATGCAGGTCGTGGAGGAAATTTACCCAAATTCTGCTTTTCCTCTACTCCCAACTTGGACATACTTGACGTAAGCTGGGCGACAGAACTGTTTTGGTTCTTCACTACCTCGTCCTCGAGCTTGGTGATAGTGGCATCAGGCTGAGGAATACCAGATGCGACACTGGAAAGTTAGCGTGTGCAAACAAGAATAGACGCACTTGATCAGAACTTACGTAAAGACGGGCGGCTCGTTCGAGGGTGCTCCTCCACCTCGGCCTCCTCTGAAGCCTCCTCGTCCGCGATCAGAACCTCCACGGCCACCTCTAGGACCACTGAAGCCGCCACGGAAATCACCACGGAAATCACCACGACCTCCCTCGCCGCGTCCTCTGCCTCCACGGTAACCACCATCGCCTCTTCCTCCTCTTCCATCTCCACCACCACGTCCGCCTCCTCGGCCATCTTGATAGCTGCCACCACGTCCACCACCTCGACCGTCTTGATAACCACCACCGCCACGTCCGCCCCCTCGGCCGTCTTGATAGCCACCGCCGCGTCCACCACGGCCACGGCCTCCACGACCGCCTCGATCACCTCTGTCTGCCATGGTGAGGGTGTGTCTAGGTATCCAGAGTATGCGTCCCAAAGGATGTCAAGATACAAGGATGTGTTGGATAACGAAGGAAGTAAAGATGTTGAGTTCCAAAACTCAAAGAAAGATTGTTGATAGGATGTAGTTTATGCTCTTAGTGTATGTGTGTGCTGGTAAGAAAGAGAGTTGACGGGGGAGAAGTTGAAAGAGGAGGGAAGGATCGGATATCTTTATGTATGAAAACAATTGTGGGATAAGGTGCTCGTTGGCAGGCGCGGTCGGGCTGTCAAGGTAGGTACATTGAATCACACAACTAAAGTAGCAGCAACTGCCAACCTAGACAGTTTGCTGTCACAAAGTTGGAAGTTCCTGCCTTGTGTGAAGAGTGACCGATCACTAGAAGCCAAGAGAGAGGCCGGTCACTGTTTCCAATTGACAAAGAACCAAGACCAAGCTTGCGGTAATGGAAGAAAGGATGGAAGACGGAAGGTGGAAGGTGGAGAGAGCTAGGATCAGGCCTAGGGAAGATCGGGAGAACTATCGCGGGCCGTTAGTTCAGCTCCTTCGTGGTGGAGCAACGGTAGAAGTTAGTATAGAATGGAGGTAGAGATGCTTAAACTGATAGTGCGCGGGGTAACAATTGTAAGTTACCTATGTAAAATAGGTATGGAGGAGTTTCTGAATAGCAATGGATGTGCCAAAACAATGAAAGAAGGTGATCAATTGTTTTTTCTTTTATTTTCCTTCTTTTCCCTTTTACGCGCCCGCTTAACTGGGCTTTGTTGCGTAACCCTCAGCATGGTCGGCCTCCCAATGATGGATGCATTTGCCTTACCTGACCCTCCTGAGTAGACTTGATTGGCATGACGTCTCCAACATGGATGTTTAGGCGGTAGGTAAAGTAGTTTTGCTAGCCCGGTTAACAAGGCTTCCTGAACAACCGCCATCAATCAACTTAATGACAAACGTCTAAGAAACTGGTTACCCTGGAGAGACTCTCAGAGTTACTTATAAGTTTCTACATTTCCTAAAGAGCAATAGTTTCAGATCTTACCTGTGATCTTACGGGACGCAAACATGTGGACTGTGAGCTTTCCGTTCATCGTTCGTGACATGCTTGTACTTTTTACCAATATGTTTGCTTCTTCCTGCGGGGTCAGCAGCCACAATACCAACAACCAGTGTTAACTGTTGGTTAACAAGACAAAGGCCATAGAGAAGAGAAGATACGTATCTGTTTCAAATAGACAGACAGATAGACACATGTATTGTCTAGCGATGGATCCTGAAGGCAACGGGCTCGACAGTCAGCCGTCACGGTTAAGTGCAGCCCACATTCACCACCAGAACTGGACCCCCACGTACCTCATGAAATCCAATGCTTTCAGGTACCATCACAATCTTTGTTAGACGAGATCCCGCCAA
Organism: Fusarium transvaalense; assembly: GCA_013623685.1. Lineage (NCBI taxonomy): Eukaryota > Fungi > Ascomycota > Sordariomycetes > Hypocreales > Nectriaceae > Fusarium > Fusarium transvaalense. The sequence continues at coordinate 74,310 of JABFFG010000161.1, forward strand.
CAGTCCCGTGCCTATCCGATAGCAAAATGATAGGGTCCATGCTTGTCTGATCCGTACTAAATCTTGGTACACCTGCAATCGACCACCCATCCACTTGATTTCTTACATGCGAGACCAGCCCTGCGGGTTCGGATAACCAAACATCCAGACAACACATGAATCGTTTGAGCTTGAGCAGCTGCAGCCGCAGCCCGTCTCAGATGTACAGAAGCCTCGTACAAGGGGATAAGATATCCCCTTCCACTCGCCCCACTGACTATTTGTTTGTCCACTCACTGTCTAAACCGCTGCTTAGTATTCAGCTCGGTCAGTCATTTACATGGACTCTTCTTTTGTGTAATCTGGACCGATATCATGAAACCCAGAACCGAGATGAGGCTCTCGGTCCCTTTTGCTTAGAGATCTGAGATCGCAAGGCTTTGCAAACGTGTATCATCTTTGGAAGAGATTCTGTGCTGGTTGACGCTGTACACTCACCACAGCTCACAATGCTTGGCATCCCGCACGGTTTCAATAAAAAGATACTGAAAGACTGCCTTCCGTCATGTCGAGAAAGTTTGGTTATGACTCAATTACCCTGGAAGTCTTTGATCCGTCGTTCCTGTATGCACCAGAAACCAATCGACAAAAAAGGAGCCACCTTTGTGTTGAACACAAGCATATATCGAAGCAAATGGACCATCAATCATCTATATCAATTGCACTGAACGACCATCATATGACACGGTACTACAAACGAGAAGGCAACCAGAAAACAACATACCATCACCCAGGACTTCACTTGAATAAGGATAAACCCGTCAGAGTCAACCTATCATGTGCACCGGCCAGAGGGGGTTTTATATCTGCCCTTGCAGAAGTACGCAATGCCCAAAAAGAGGAATCGTTCCTCACAGACTCGTGACTCAAGGTCATGTCTACAGAATCGAAATCGACACGATTGCATGGGATATTTGCGACTGGTGGATTATCAACGGACCCCCTGAACAAGTTCTCAATCGGTACCTCAAGCCCAGCTGCCAATACTTTACGTGGCATACCCTTATGGTTCCCTCGTCACTTTGTTCTGAGTGTCAATCTACGTGTGGGGAGATTAAAGAAGAGAGTAACAGCAGTGATAAGAAAGCATCGCGAAAGACTAGAGGCAAACCACTTAAACAGTGATAGATCTTCTTCATTCGGTTCAACGAACCTCCTAGATGATAGAGTACTTAGAGAATCCATGTTCGGTTGATCGATAGAGCATCCTTGAAAGCCCAAGCCACGAGTCAGTGCCAAGGCACAAATATATATATATATATCCTATTCGGGTCCTCCTATCTAACACGAAGTTTGCGTCCCAAGCCATCTTTACCACACATAGATAAGCGCAAGTTGTTGTTCTTAGATCTACATGGTTGCCAATGTATATGTACTTTCAGAAGCTCTTACAATGCGTCACGGCTTGGTTCTTTACTGTATTTGCCCTTGCTATAATACCAATTGTCTGGAGGTATTCATAAAGTCACATGCTGGCAAGAGTGTATTGAAAGAGTACTAATCATGCTACTCTCGTTCAAGATTAAATGATGTTTCCACCCATCAGACACTGCGCTATATCCGCTAATGAGCTGCACATTTTGACTGAATTCACGTACTTTCTGCAAGCCGAGCAATTCTACTTCACAACTACTTAGAATAAGGTATTGTAACATATTCCTATTTGCTACGTTGAGTATGCATCCCAGCACCCGTCAACGCCATTCGTCTCCTCAATACTGACACTCCAGTCCAAAACCTCTTTTATGCGCACAATCGACTCTTGGAATTTTATACCGCTAAATCTTATTCCTTGACATGCCCTGCGGTGGCTACTTTCAAAATCTCTTCCTCCAAGCCCATCACATGATGGATCTCAATACCAGCATCGTCAAGTGTTTTCCGGCCCGTATTCTCTCCCACGAAAGTTTCGGGTTCCTGAACGCCAACATAGACCTGGGTGATCCATGATTTTTGGCGCAGCACCCTCTCAACGCATGGTAGCTTGCCGCTCAGGCGCTTAAAGCATGGTTCAACGGTGGTGTAGAGAGCATGAGGGGTGTTAAACACTTCTGAAAGCTTCTCCTCAGTGGTTCCATGCTGTTCTGCAAGTTTCATCAAACATGTCTCTTCGGCATGCGTATTCCCAGGGAGTTCCAGAGTGTATCCTTCAGCAATGATGGTGTTGTCGCTTAGGCGTACAATTAAGGCACCCACACGAAAGTTGGTGGGCTTGGGAGGGGAATTGTTGGCCAAGCTCAAGGCCCGCTGCATAGCAGCCTTGTGGTTTCCAGGCTCTATTGTAGTCATAACGAAATGTTGAAAACGTGCGTTGTATTAAGATATCCGGATGTAGGAGCTGTCTGGATCTCCCCATCATCGGTCGGCAGGTATAAGCTCCGATGGCCGAAAGCACTTAAACTCTGGCCCCACAATATTCTATCAACGCGTTGCGACGCGTCTTCCACTCCAGCAACGAGCTTGAGCTTGGGTCGCATTTCCACGGATACATCAATCAGAGATCAACAATAGAGCCACAATGTCAGACCACGAAGACGTTTTGGAGAGCGAGCCCCCGACCATCGATCCTTACGAGGTCCTGGGCCTGGAGAGAACCGCGACGGCCGATCAGATCAAGCAAGCATACCGAAAGGCTGCCCTTAAGCATCATCCAGGTTTGTCGAACTTACGTTACAATACAGAAGCAATATATTAACTACTCTAAAGACAAGGTGCCTCAAGACCAGAAAGAGACTGCGCATGAGACTTTTCAGGCCATCGCATTCGCATACGCCATCCTTTCAGACCCCGCCCGGCGCAAACGATACGACGAGACTGGCTCGACCTCCGAATCCATCGTAGATTCTGAGGGTTTCAACTGGAGCGACTACTACCGAGAGCAATTCAAAGAATCCGTTTCGGGTGATGCCATCGAGAAGTTTGCCAAGAAGTACAAGGGATCCGATGAGGAGAAGGGAGATGTGCTTGATGCTTACGAAGACTGCGAGGGCGACATGGATGCGCTTTACGAAAGAGTCATATTGAGCAACGTGCTGGAGGACGATGAGCGCTTCCGCGATATCATCAACAAGGCTATTAAGAGTAAAAAGGTGCCCAGCTTTCCAGCTTACAACAAGGAGACAAAGAAGAAGCGAGAAGGACGCATGAAGAAAGCTCGAGAAGAAGCCACGGAAGCTGAGGACTATGCCAAGGAACTTGGTGTACACGATAAACTTTTCGGCGACAAGAAGGGAAAGAAGAAGGGCAAAGGCAAGGGAAGCTCGGAGGACGATCTAGCGGCGCTGATCCAAAAGAGACAGCAGGATAGGTCTGAGAGTTTCTTGGATCATCTGGCCGAGAAGTATGGGGCAAAGGAGAGTAAGGGCAAGAAGGGCAAAAAGAGACCTGTTGAGGATGAGCCTTCTGAGGAGGCTTTCCAGGCAGCTGCCTCTCGTCTGAAGGGTTCCAAGAGGTCAAAACGTTGAAGACTGGGTCTCTTGTTGATAACTTGTGATGCAATCAGTTTGACATGGTATGACTTGGGGGTGTTTGGGCGTCGGGTTCCACGCATTAATACATGGATGATATCATTGAATACTTTAGAAACTCGAAATATACTATATCTAAGATTCCTCGATCGCTAAGAACCGCCACAATCTTTGAAGTTGCCCCGTGCATTCCAAACGTTGGAATAAGAAACGGGAGGCGCCAAGCTTCTGTACTAAACATGAGATAGTGACCATATTCTAAAGAAGAGACATGCCAGAAAAATGGCCGACACATGACAGCTTTTCATGGTGTTTTGCTTGTAATTGATACCGTGATCGAGTTCTTCCTACCCTAAACACGAATGGTGGGGCAACTCTCAGCTACCGTGAATAGACATCGTCAGGTCTCACTTCAATCGACTCCTTTCCTTATACAACGCACCTATCACGACTTATTTTATACGCAAAACACGTCACGACGATGCAAGGGAATGATATAGTCGTCACCTGAGAATACACTGCGACCATGATGCCATGAGCGAACCGGACAAGCCCCAAATCTACCCTCGATACTGCTTTCACCTTGCACCCACCGTGAACCAATGGTGCCTTTTGCGCGTGACCGATGTCCACGGCCTTGATCAGCACGCAGGCTTCCAAGGTGACTAACTTATCAAAAATACAATGTCTGATCAAATGGCGGAGACTAACAACTTCAAGGTGAAAACTTTTACTTTTATGGAAATCTTCCAATCAAATGGGTGCGCATAGTCGGCCTAGTCGTCGCCATAGATGAGTTCACGGGTAGACGCGTCTATACCATAGACGATAGCAGCGGCGCATGTATCGAGTGTACTGTGGCGATACCCATCACAGCAGGAGGAGATGGCAGCGCAACTGCAACAGGAGATGCTGCTCCGAAAAAAGCGGACGCAAATCCGCCACTACCCACCGATCCCTTCCCGGACATTGACGTCGGGTGTGTTGTAGACGTCAAGGGGGGCCTTTCCACCTTTCGAGATGAGCGACAGCTCACTATCGAAAAGATGCTTGTTGTACAGAGCACTCAGCAAGAGGTTGCGCTATGGGAAAAGAGGGTCAGATTCCAGTCCGAGGTTCTCGCCAAACCGTGGGTCCTGCGAAAAAGCGAGATTCGCAGATGTCGCCATGAAGCCGAGCGAAGCGAAGAGGCAGCAGAGAGAAAACGCAAACGGATGAAAGCGATGGCCGGGTCTCGCTCTACCAAGCAAGCATCGAGGTCAACGGAACAGAGTGAGGAGAGGGCTAAGCGGGAGCCAAGCAAAGAAACACGTCTGGATCTTCGGCAGATTCTTGAGAAAGGCGAAAGAGGCAAATACAATGCGCTGGGGTTGTGAGCTGAAGACCCTGGTATAGACTATCGATTGATTAACTGGAGTTAGGAGCTTTTTAGCGGGCGTTGATGGACAGCTGAAGGTCTAGACATGGAGCCAGACTAGAGTGCTAACTTAGACTGTGCGCAATACTAGCGATGCAATACAATACAACCGTGATCGCCAAGTAATGATTGACATGGCCAAGTAGAGACGGTCATGTTCTGGAATGCGATTTCGCAAACAGCGTGATCGTCCTCGCTCGCGTGCTAAAAAAAAAAGGATTTCCATCTTGTCGGAATTCATGGACACCGGTTTGGTCACTAGACCGGTTCTGTCTCAGTTTCTAACAAGCTTTGCTTGATTTTTTACTTTTTGATGACCTGGATCCTGGTGTCTGGGTTGGATGTTACCTTGAATCAAGTGTTGTCTCAACGCCTTTTTAACATATGGGGTCTGAGACAATCACTTGACTCACAAGTAAACCGAACTGCCTCTTCTATGAATGTTGCATCGTCATTATCGTCATTATAAACTCTTTAAAGAGGTTGGAATAAAAAACATCAAAGACAGCAAAGTAACGTAGCAAACAAATGACTTGGTGTTTATCAGCCGTTGTCATCGTGGGATCAACCAGTAGGTAGGTAGTCAGTTGTGCTGAGAAACAGTGTTTGGGACAAAAGCATCTTTAGGTGGGGATTATAGTCATTATGCGAAACAATAAACAGTTTCCTGGTTGATAATGATCCGAACCATCAACGTTGAAGGCCGAGACTCAATTCGGGAGCGCAAACCAAGGACGTTAATGAAGGAGTTGCGTGGCGTCCACTTAGAGTTCTCAGAGCTGATGGAAAGGTCCCGTCGTAAGCTGGAAAAAAGTATAAGCAAATTTGCAGAGTACTAATAAAAACCCCCTTGGTAATGCTTGGGGCTAAGATGATCGGGAATCGATAGTTCCTGGAGCTAATATGGAGATTACCAGCTTACTGTACCCAGAACGGCTCCCTGTAAGGAATAGTTTGGCGCTTGCTACTACTGCAGGCACACGCGGACGCCACATACGAGCATCAAAGGGACTTCCTTTTTGAGACTTTCAGTCACATTCATTGACTCCATCACCAGGATCTGTCTGTTCTGTTTCTTACAGGAACATGCGTCGCCAGCACTTGATTCGGGATGTGGGAAATGAACACAAAGGACACTGCCTTGTCTGTTCACGATGCTCTTTCCTGATCTTCAATCATACCCAAGACTCAAGGAAAGGGCAGAGGTCTCGAGAGCACATGGCCAAGCCTCCTCTGGTATTGAATCCTGAGTAAAATAAAAGATAAAAATGGAACCATTTCCAGCCATTCTATCAACCTCAATTCGACGCAATCTGAATTCCTATCAAACAAACAAACCAGCATCTTATCAAACGCCATCCTAAAGAATCCAATTTCTTGAATTACTAACGTTACCCTTCCTTGCAGCATCTTTACTGGCTTCTGTCAGAGTGACCTCGACCCCTAGTGCAACTTTTCTTTTGACGGTCGATTCTAGCCTTGGTCTAGCCTCTAGGTAAGCCACATTCATCTATGCTGCTCTGTATTCTGTGCCCCCGAGACACGTCCACTTCATTTCATTCTCCGATGCAAGTGTCTGCTAGTCTCATCTGTCGCGGCGCCACTCGACTAGTGGTTTTCCGTCCTCAATGGCTTCCAGGGAGTCAAGGAGCAGGCCCTAGGCCGACTATATTACAAGAGCCATGAGGCCCCCTTGTCTTGCAGCTCTATCTCCAGCTTCATTCAAGCCTATTCTATCTCTTCAATATTGTGATCTACTTGTCCAAAGCAGATTCACAATTTGTATTTGCCCATCATGAGATCTCGCACCATTTTGCCTGTATGGCTACTTTGGCTAACTCAGGGACAAGTCTCAGCCCTGCCACAAGGCGAACATAATTCCCCCGATTCCTGGGACGACTCTAACGAAGAATTCAAACGAGACCTTGAAACATCTGCTTTTCAGTATCTCACAACTTACGACAAGGAAGATATTATCCCAGTCACCGAGACTGTCAAAGTTAGCACCAGCAAGGCCGGCACTACTGCAACGGCCCAGGTTCTACCATCTCTCTCAGACGTCGAGCCTCATACTGAGGGTTTCATTGTCACTGATCTCTACAACCCTTTCTTCACCAAGCCCGCTGTCCTGAGTACTTCGATCCCCAGTCCAACAAGTCTTCTCAAGCCCGTCAAAACTACCACCAAGAACGCGGAACCCTCTGGCTTATCCAAGATGGCTGATACTGCTGATATCTTTGCGAGCCCCATCGACACGAGTGCCCCTCCGTCCATGTTCGCGAGGAAGACCACTCACCCAGTCTCCAAGAAAGCCGTTAAGCAGAACTCCCCTATCGGAACCAACAAATTCTATTCCAACTTCTACCTTGAGAACCAGGACACTCCCGTTTATACCTATCCTTATTCTCTTACATGGGCTAAGGGTTCAGGCCCAGCAGCAAGCTGGGGCATGTCCATTTCGCACATCGATGCCGATAAACGCTCATATGGCCCAGTCGGAGCTAATGGCGCCGTTGAGTACTACGCCAACCCGGTCGGAATTCAGTCCATGATCATTTCGGCTAAGGAACTTGGTAAGAACACTGTTCTGACCATGGACTCGATTAGCCCTCACTTCGCCAAGGCCTACCTTAGAAAGGACAGCAACTCGGCCGCTACAATCACCTTCCCCCTCTACCAAGGCAGCGTTTTCACAACTGCCTACTTCAGCGGCGGCACGCCTTGGATTCAGTCCGGTGTCTACTTTCGAACTATGACTCAGTTGACAAAGGAACCCAAATCCAACGTGCGCAAGTTTAACTTCGTTCTTGAGGATGGAACCACATGGCGTCTTTATGCCTACAGGACCAAGGGAGACCCTCTTACTCTCAAGATCACCAACAACGGTCTTGCTGTCTCAGAGAAGCCTTTCTACGGCTATATCCAGATTGCCAAGGATCCCAAGGTCGGTCAGTCCGAGCAGGTTCTTGACAACGGTTGTGGTATCTATGCAACTGGCATGACAATCAGCGGTAACAACGTTGGTACTCAGGGTACCTACAAGTTCACTTGGAGCAGAGCCGGTCACACGTCTGGAAAGCTTTGGATCTTTGCTCTTCCCCATCATGTCAGCTCATTCGATGCCGCAACCACCAAGGAGATGAGGACATACAGCATGCAGACACTTACCAAGGGTGTGGCCAAGGCTGTTGGAGGAAACTCGTGGACCATGATCGAGCCATCGCTACCTGTTAACATGGGATTTGCTCCCTGGGACCCAGCTAAGGGCAGCCGTGGTCTTTCTACTAATGCCAAAAATATTATTGCACCTATCGCTAAGTCCGAGGTGTCCCAAGATATGGATGCACAATCCAACACGGACTCGATGTACTTCTCCGGCAAGGTAAGGTGTCTCATGATTTCTCTCAATGTTGATAATCTAACGCAGTGCAGGCCCTAGCCAAGTTTGGATCTGTCCTTTATGTTATCAACAACATGTTGGGTGATAAGGCGTTGGCACAGGCTGGTCTTGAAAAGCTCAAGACTGCATTTGCCCGATTTGGCTCAAACAAGCAAAATTTCCCGCTTGTTTATGAATGTGAGTTAACTACCCTTGAATTTGGCTTCTCACATTGGCTAACTGAATCAATCAGCTGTATGGGGTGGAATTGTGTCCACTGCATCCTACGAATCTGGATCTCCTGGATCTGATTTTGGCAACACCTACTACAACGATCACCACTTCCACTTTGGCTACCATGTCCTCGCGGCCGCCTATATCGGCTCGATGGACAGCAAGTGGCTTGCTGCCAACAAGGCCTACGTCAACACGCTCATTCGTGACTATGCGAACCCCAGCAGCAGCGACAAGTACTTCCCCCAGTGGCGAAGCTTCGATTGGTATCACGGACACAGCTGGGCTCACGGTTTGACCGCCATGTGGGATGGCAAGGACCAAGAGTCAAGTTCCGAAGACATGATGTCCGTTTATGCTATGAAGATGTGGGGCACGGTGATTAAGGACACTAACATGGTCGCGAGGTGAGTTTGCTAAGTAATGCATTCGGGGAAAGAAACTGACTTCAGATACAGAGCCAATCTCCAGCTTGCAGTCATGTCACGATCTATGCAGGCCTACTACTACTACACTACGTCCAACACTGTCCAGCCCAAGAACTTCATCGGAAACAAGGTGGCAGGAATCTTGTTTGAGAACAAGGTTCACCACACGACTTGGTTCAGTGCAGATATTGAAGCTGTTCAGGGCATTCACATGATCCCCATTCTACCATACTCCAACCTTGCTCGAACCGGAACGTTCGTCCAACAGGAGTGGGACACCTACTTTAGCAAGGGACGTGTCGACAAGTTTAACAATCTGTGGAAAGGTATTATCTATGGCAACTACGCAACCGTTCAGCCCAAGACTGCATGGTCCTTCTTCACACAATCCAAGTTTGATCCTATCTGGATTGATGGTGGAGCTTCAAGGACGTGGTACATGGCATATGCCGCAGGTGAGTTTCGTGATATTGAATCTACAAAGAATATGATAACTGACAGTTGTGGCAGCATTGGGTGGCATATAATGCAGACGGCAATCGACATCGGTGCCAGGATGAGCAGGAGCACCTTGTATAACAGTTAAACATAGACAGGACGTTGATACCTCGACGGGAAGATTTCTTTGTGCATTTAGAAGAAGAAGAAGGGATGTTGTTTCAAGCGTATAGAGATGGAGAAGATAGAGAGTTGAGAGATTCCTGACCTGACCAAGACTAACAATAGTTGGCAGGCAGATGCTAGACCCTTGGACTGGGTAATTCATAATTTCATTCGTTACTTTCAATACCCCGGTGTGTTCGATCTGGCCTCGTTGAAACATCTAGAATCAATTAAACCACAGGAGTAAGCACGTGCTGATGATGACACGTCAAGGTAGTTTGATTGGGGCGCAGCCATAATGACCCTGAGAGATGTGCGCCAAGACGGGGGAGGATTGAGATGAGTGCCAAGAAGCAGATCGCTGACACTGCCTCTATGTAATATGTGATACCCAAAGAGGTGAGAAGAGTGACAAGCAGACAAGTTGTTTAAACAGCTAGGGTAGATTGAATATGGGGCAGTCAGAGTCTGTGCATGTTTCGAGCACGAACCTTTGAATGTTTCTATGTTTGGCTGTAACATGGCAGGAAACAATTGCTCTCTTTACAAAGTGTCAGATGTAGGTGAGTGATAACCAGCGCAATCACACATTTCAGTCTAGAAAGGACCTATAAGACGGCGACTTTAAACCGATGCGCTGTTCAGTTACAAATGCAGCCACAGCGTTGATCCCAGCAGCCCGGCAACGTCGGACGAGACTAAATACGTATAGAGCTGGTAATAAGATCCGAGAGTTACGCAAGGCGAAAAGAAAGTATGTAACAAAGAGAGTACAGTGTATAAACGTGGAGTACAAAATGGATGGCGGAGTCCATTTAGTAAGCTGATACTCTTCTACTCCGTTCATGACGTTTAATATAGAACTAAATCTGGGACTAGCCTTAGATATCTGCCCACAAATAAGGGGTACAAGGGGCCATGGTGGTGCCAAGGTAAAAAAATAAAAAGGAGAACTGCAGGCCGCATAATTGGTTATGATTGACTACTATCAATTAAGAGATGCTACCGATTACCTACATCTCAAGATATTTAATAGTGATGAATTCCTTAGAGAATCTAGCGCTGGCAGATCCAAAGTAAAGTTTTAAGCTTTTTGCTCAGCCACCAGCTAAACTAAGCCGAAAGCCGCCCTGTTTCTCCCAGGGAAAGTGCAATCGGCGCTTCCCTCAATTGGACAAGGAGCTTAGGAAGGCGCGCGCCGAATAAATGAGCATCAGTGACAAGACAACCTGGCAGGAGCTCCGAGCTCTCACGTTAAAAGACCAAAGCAAAAGGGAAAGTGGGGAGCTTGGCAGCACCGCTGCACCAGATTTCTGTCAGCGAACGAATAAGATTGGCTGATGACAGGTCGCTGATCCTGGGAGAATCCATGTCCTACGTCAAACCTGTGGGTACTAGTTTTAGGTTGCGCTTTCCCTGCTGTTGGACGGCGGCTGGCTGTACAACCAACTCGACCTAGGTACCTTCCTAGATACGGGAAAAGGTTCAAAGCAAGGCAAGAGGCCTCCTGGGCAACGGATTTCTCTTTCTGCAACGCGACGCAACGCAACGCAACCACCATCATCACTACTACTAGTCAATATCAATCAATCATCAGCATCGTCACCACCGCTTTTTTGGAATATCCCCCAAGGGCTGTGTAGCTTGAGAATAACGCCCGTCCACTTCTTCTTTATCCGCTTGCCCCTTTGGTTCCATCCATTGAGCAGGGATCAAGTGAAGTCAATCCGTCACTGTCACTGCCTTTTTGCTAGTTGGATTGGATCGTCATCCACCTCCATCGCAATTCAACTCGTCGCGCTCCTTCCTGTTCCATTCCAGATTGACCTCCTCGCCGGCAATTGTCAAACCGCAACACTAGTACAAGACGCAGACGAACACAGACAAAGACGAGATATACTGGCACAGACACCATTGAACACCTGCCTCGTTAGATTGATTTAGCCAGAAACAAGTTCAGCCATGGTTTGTGAGTGAATACCTACCTACTACCTACCTGCATGCTTGCTTTTACGCCTTTTTCTTTTGCTTTCCTTCAAACCATCAAGCAGCACCATACCTACCTACCTATCTATCTATAAACCTACGTATTATACACATTCATCAAGTAAAAATTCCCCTGGCATTGCGGAAAACAGATCGTCATCCGCTTTTTCCTTCGGTCCAACCTCTTTCTTTGCGGTTCCCCATCCATATCAATATCCATCACCGTCACCATCCCTGCATTGAGCACAGAGTGCCACACATCGTCCAGAACGAGACAAAGTGCAAGATTAGCTTCTTTCATGGGGGTCTTGACTGGAGACGCCACTCACGATATTGTGCCCATATCCTACCCAACTTAATCTACTGCCCCATGCCTGAGCCATTGTCAATTTGTCCTTCTTTCAACCTCAATCCCACGACTGCCATTCCTGTTCCTGTTCCTGTTCCTTCGACACAAAGGGACGCGGGAACCTCTTTATCACTTGATACCAGATATCGAGCGCATTGGTCGTCGAATAGATTCAGTGTATTTGCGACGCGACAATCCTTGGCACATCCTCTCTTTGCTCTTGACTCGAGTGCTCAAATGTATGCCAAATTTCCTTCCCACCCATCTACCTCGAACCCTGCCTCTCATTGTCCTCCTCTCTCACCCTCAGCAAGCGCTGTCGCTTCTTGCGCATGCGAGTTGCATATCGAAGATGGCGCAGCAGGGTCCTTACCCTGTCAAGAACAAAACAAGCTCAAAGCAATCGCCCATGGAGATGCGGCCAAGAAGTCTAGGCCAGGCCAGGCCCAGTCAGCCTACCATGCAGCCTTCCTCGAGCTAACTTTGTTCTTGCCTTATTGAGCTTGATTGCTTAGTGTTTCGTTGAACTTTCCTCCGCCTTTTGAAGTTTAAACACAACTCGCTCATTATCAATAAGAGCTCAATCGCTGACCATGCCGGTGTCTTGATTCACCATACAGCTCTTCCATCTTTTAACCTTCAAATCAGACGATCAATGTCGAGCAAAGCAACAAACCACACAGCGGCCGACGAGACCAGCCCGCTCATCAATGGCGGTGCCTCGTCGGCTCTCCATGATACCCTCGGCCGTCGCAACGGCAATGGCAATGGTCATATCAGCCTTAGCCGCGACTCGAGTACTATGACCTTCCTCTTCGATTCGAAGCATACTCCCGGTATCCATAACCAGAACATTGCTATCAGGAGCCTGGCTTATTCATGGCACATCGCCAAGGTCACTCTTCTCAGCAGTATGTTTGCGCTCCTCCATATTCCCGCCCATATCCATCTAATATTGTTCAATAGACTATGTCAACTTTCTTCTGGTCATGGTGCCTCTCGGCATCATCGCTGGTAAGATGGGTTGGGGTTCCACTGCCGTCTTCACTATCAACTTCTTCGCTATTATTCCACTTGCCGCTGTCCTGTCGTTTGCGACCGAAGAATTCTCCCTGAAGCTTGGTGACACCCTGGGTGGCCTGCTCAACGCTACTTTCGGAAACGCCGTCGAACTGATTGTCAGCATTGTTGCTCTCCAGCGAAACGAAATCGAGCTTGTCCAGGCCTCGATGCTTGGCAGCATTCTCTCCAACCTTCTTCTTGTCATGGGAATGTGTTTCTTGTTTGGTGGCATCATTCACCGAGGCGAGTCTGGCAACGGAAGAGAACAGGTTTTCTCTTCAGCTACTGCCCAGACAACTTGCTCTCTCATGACTCTGTCTTCGGCCTCGCTTGTCATCCCAGCTGCTGTATGTTTGAAGAATTCCGCTCCAAGACCCGACTGACTTTTGTAGCTCTATGCTGTTTTGGACCAGAGTGGCTCCAAGGAGAAGGCCCAGAGCATTCTTACCTTGTCCCGTGGTACCGCCATCATTCTGCTTTTGCTTTACGTCCTTTATCTCGTTTTCCAGCTCCGTACACACAGCAACTTGTTCGATGCCGAGAACCAACCCGACGACGAGGATGCTGAGCACGAACATGAGGAGCCCACTATTGGCCCTGTCGCCGCCATCGCCGTTTTGGTTGTCACTACCGTCCTGGTCACTATCTGCGCCGACTATCTGGTTGACAGTATCGATGATCTCGTTACCACTTCGGGAATCAGCCGTGCGTTTATTGGTCTGATCTTGATCCCCATCGTTGGAAACGCCGCGGAGCATGTTACAGCTGTTGTCGTTGCCGTCCGTGACAAGATGGATCTCGCTATGGGCGTTGCCATCGGTTCATCTATCCAAATTGCTCTTCTGGTCACCCCCTTCCTCGTCATTGTTGGCTGGATCATTGGATCCGAGATGACTCTTCACTTTGAAACCTGTAAGTTTTACAACTCTCACATCTGCAACTATAGTCGCTCACAATCTCATAGTCCAAACTGTTGCATTCGCCGTCTCTGTCCTTGTTGTGACTTATACGGTCCAGGATGGCAAGTCCAACTATCTCGAGGGTGCTATGCTTATGGGTCTCTACATTATCATTGCCCTAGCTTTCTATGCCACCCCATCTGATGTTATGGACCCTGGCAACTAAGCGCAGGAGCTCAATTTGGTACCTTAAACTTTCACCAATCAAGTATTGTGTTTTTGAACATGCTTTCTAAAAGAAATTATGACTTGTTTTACCAAGCCACTCGAACTGGACATCCAGTTAAGCCGCTGAAACCAGTGGCGTCGACGATACGTTGAAACTTCAATCGAATAATTGAGTTAACTTTTTCATATTTGTATTACTAAAGGGAAGCAGTCCGCTGGACTGGACTGCGAGACTGGAAGTCCCGGGCTCCAGCAAGCCCTGGAGTGAATCGGGAGGAATGGGGAGTCTCAGTTGCATACGCGAATTTTCATTGTGTCAAAAGGAATGAGGGATAGGAATATGGTATTATCTCGCCAGGTTAACCTGGAAACTTGCACTTGTGGGGTTTTCTTTATATCATTGGACTGCAAGGTCGGAGGAGGAATGGTGAAGGCATGAGAAAAGGTTGGTTAAATAGTGAATCAATGCTTTCAAACTTTATATCCTGTCTCGAAGTCTCAGATTTGAAGATTGGTTTTAGCAGGAGCACCTGCGCATGGCAATTCCATGGTTGACTATATCGTTGGTTGGAAATCCAAGCAAGAATCTTGTACTTATATGGCATATACTACTAGGTGGCTTGTGCTATTCGGGCCTCGATGGCAAGGACGTATGTGACTGACGAGGTTTGAAATTGAACCCGTTGTAACATTAGATAACAATTCTAGATCATCTAACTTGAAAATACGTAATGTCTCAATAGGTAGGAAGCTAATCCCATATCCCATACACACACCACCTTTACCAATTCAACATAAAGAAAAGAATGATAAACCATGCTTTTGATTTCAACGCCAATTATGTGTACCAGTATATATGTGAACAGGATCTCTAAATAGTCGGCTTGGACATGGGCGCAATGATGCCCTGCTTCATGAGGACACGAGGCTTGGTGCTGTCCTGGAAGGTCTCCTTTGTCTGCCACTCTGGTCCAACTGGCAGACGCAGTGAGCGCTCGTACTGCTGGCGGGACTCGAAGGGGTGAGGAAGCTGGGATGCGAGGTAGCGGTCGTTCTGGGAGATGTTAGTATACAGTCTTTTTCTTTCCAGTGAAGGACAAGGGTGTTAGTTGGAGGTCTTACCTTTTTGATGCGCTTCTCGTTGATGATGACCTTGTCCAGCTTGGCATCCTTGCGGTCCTTCTTCTTGATACCGTCAACCTTTGTTAGGAAACGGCCCTGGTGGCGCTTCTTCTCCTTTGCGCTCACACCATCACCAACCCATGATCCCCAGCCAGGCAGTGTATTATCGATGACCTTGTCATCATCTTCTTCAGCAATAGCTGCCTTCTCGGCCTCGAAATCTCCAGCAACATCCTCGCCAGCGAAGGCGCGGTCAAGCATTTCTTGGTCGCGAATCGCCATGGGGAGATGCAGGTCGGTCTCGGACTCGGCGTCGGAAACTTCATCGGTAGTCCTAGATTTTGACTTGGACTTGGGCTTGCTTGGGCGCTCGGCGACGAGGGCATTGGATGTGAGGTCGAGATCTTCGATAGTTGTGGTGGACTGTCCCTTCTTCTTTTTATTTCGTGTTTCGCCACGGGACCAGTGGCCGGTGGTTTTCGAAGGGGCAGGCTCAGAGAGGGATGTGATATTCGGAACAGCGGGGTTGTAAGCGGCACCGTTGGTGGTTATCTCAACATCGTCATCACTGTCATCCTCAGACTTGCGCTTCTTGGAGACTCGGGTTGATGTTTCGAGAGCCGGCTTGAATGGCTTGCCATCTGCGGCACCGTATTGCCGTCGGCCAACCTCTTCCAACTCGTCTGCAGACCCATCAAACTCCTCACCATCAAGCTCTCGTCGGATCTGGTTGATGAGAGCCGCATCTGCCTCCTTCTTGGCAGCTTCAGCCTTTTGCATGAATTTCATGCTCATCAAGCCCTTTTGGGGCACATTGTCCTCTTCTTCAAGGGCCGCCAAATCGCGACGCAAAGATGCCTCACCACCATCAGAGTCACTGTCAGACTCAGACGACTCGTCGGAGCCACCAGCGCGACCCTCCTTTCGCCTTCGGAGCTCCTCGTCCTTGCGAGCCATCTCAGTCAGACCAGTACGGAACTCGTCATCCCATACAGCTCGCTTCGTCTTGTTACCAAGCTTAGCCCACTTGCTGTCCTTGTGTCGCTGTCCAACACGCTCCAAAGCACGACGACGATCTTGGGCTTCACGCTCTGCTTCAGAATCAATCTCTTCGCCCTCCTCCCCTTCGCGCTCGCGCTCACGCTGCTTTCTGTGCACACGGTGGTAGGCCTTGCTCTTGATTTTCTTGATGCGCTTGGCTCGCTTAGCCTCCCGTGCGGCCACCTCACGGTCGATACGCTTGCGGGCAAGAGCCTCCTTGCGGGTAAGCTCATTGCCCTCTTCGTCGTATTCTTTCTCCTTGGGCTTTTGAGGCTTGTCCATGGTTAGACCACTCTGCTCCATAATAGACATGATGGCGGACTCGAGCTCATTGCTTGGCTTAGAGATGTTCAGGGGCTGGATTTCAGTAGTGTCGAGACCAGCAGTCGCAGAGTTTTGAGGCAGAGGAAACATGAGATGCTCTGCTCTTCGGTTTTGCTTGACTGTGTCGTTCCATCGGTCCAGAGTCTCGTTTGTCTTTTCGTAAGCTGCGCTTCGGTCGAGTCGGTCCTGTTGTCTTCTTGCCAGAGGCACATCTAGCTTCTTGGAAGCACCGGGGCGCTTCTCCTTCTCTTCCTTGCTCATAAGCTTCATGGACTTCTTGATGTTGGCGTCGTTGATGCCCGACAGTCCGAGATCGCTCAGGCTAATCTTGGCTTTTGACTTGGGCTTCTCGTCTTCATCGTCCTTCTGGCCTCCAAATTGCTTGATCAGACCTTGCATCTTTTCTGGGTCTGCATCCTCGCCGTCCGAATCGTCAGAGTCGTCATCATCCTCGTCGTCTTCTTCCGACTCGTCAGACGCATCGTCGTCTGACTCTGAAGACCCGGACTGATCCTTCTGCTCGGGCTCGTCGTCTGACTCTTCGAATTGATCGAGAGCGGTTGCTAGGTCGATTGCGTCTGCGCCGAGGGTCTCGCCCTCATCGTCTTGAGAATCGTCCTCTGAGTCGTCGTCCTTTTCGTATGTTAGACTAAACCTAGGTAACTTCCATGGAACAGACCTACCTGGTGCTGTGTTGACTTGCTTCCGCGGAACGTGTAGCCGTCGAACTTGCCATCGTCACTGTCGCCAAACGCATCGTCACTCTCAATCTCGGAGTCCTCGTCGTCTTCTCGCAGTCCTCCCAATTGCCATTCGTTTCCTTCGCTATCGCTTCCATAGTCGGCGTCGTCATCTGCAGGTCTGCTGGGTCTCTTGGCCTTTTTCCTTTGGGGTTCCTCCTCCTCCTCGTCCTCATCATCGTCTTCGTCGTCTCGCCCGTGCTTTCGCTCTATTTCGGCATCTAGTTCTCTCGCTCGGGGTGTTCGCTTTTGTTTGGGCGCAAAGTTTTCCTGCGCAATACCGAATGCATCGAGCGCATTCTTTTGTGATCTCGCCTTTGACTTTTTGTTGCCGGCTTTGGCCTTGGGAGCTGCCACAAGGGGCCTTCCGTGAGCTTGTCGTCCACCCATTGTATTTCTCGAGCGGTAGTGTCCACAGCGTCGAGAATCGTGGTGGTTCGCAAAATCGAGTTGCGACGTGAGATGTCCAAACGGCGTCTCTACAACTTTCCTGAGTAACACATTTTTCCAACTTTTTCTGCCGTGTAAAAAAGTTTGGCGGTGAGATGACCCTTGGCGGGGCACCCAATGAACGGGTCGATGAGATTGAGATGGATGCGGGTAATGGAGTCAAGAGTAAAAATGGCGTCCACTGTGAGATAAGCCTATCATGATCGTTGTAAATTGCTGATTCTACTGTAGTGGGGTCCTTTCCCACTGAAACGGACCTTTGACCAGTACCGAATACCGAGTCACATCGGATCAGATGTCGATTTTATTATATGGCCATTGTTCTGCTGTCGTATGATTTATAACTGAGCCACCACTTACTTCTTCGTCCTTTTCCCAATTGATCTCCTCTGTTCACTTTTAGAACATTGGCTTCAATCATGGCGTCCTCTTTCGCCCCCGGGTTCCGGAGGTTACTCTTCCAGGCCTCAATTACAGCATCGGGGCCTTCAAAGTTCTTCGTATCCAATCAATGTCTTCGAACTGCTCCCCGGAGCATGCCCTCTCGAGTTCTCAACGCCGTCCGATCACGATCCTACGCCGATGCTGCTGTTAACAAGTCAATTGGTTCCATCGCCGAGCAGGCTACCGCTCGCGCATCTCCCTCTGTTTCTCAAGCCGCCAAGAAGGCATGGCCTGAGTCGAACCCTAAGGGTGTCGGCCTCTGGCTTATTGGCAGCGCTGTTAGTGTTTTTGGTATTGTCGTTTTTGGTGGTTTGACACGATTGACTGAGTCTGGGTATGCTATATGCGCTCTCTTGCGGCAATTGAGAAAATCAACTAACATCATGACAGCCTGAGTATCACTGAATGGAGACCTGTTACCGGTTCGCTTCCCCCCATGTCCAAGGAGGACTGGGAGTCCGAATTCGAAAAGTATCGCGCTTCGCCCGAGTTTAAGCTTCTAAACCCTCACATGGATCTCGAAGAGTTCAAGAAGATCTACTTTATGGAATGGTTTCACCGTGTTTGGGGTCGCTTCATTGGCCTGACCTTTGTCATTCCTACTGCCTACCTCGTTGCTCGCCGCAAAGTTACTCCCAAGATGGCCTTGAACCTTGCTGGAATTTCTGCCCTGATCGGTTTCCAAGGTATTATCGGCTGGTGGATGGTCAAGTCTGGTCTCAAGGATGATCTGTTCGCTCCTGGCTCCCACCCCCGTGTCTCCCAGTACCGTCTCACTACTCATCTTGCAACCGCTTTCGTCTGCTACTCTTGGATGCTTGTCTCTGGTCTTACCGTTCTGCGAACTCGTCGCTGGCTCATGAACCCTGAGGCAGCCATGAAGCAGATTGGCGAAATGAGCCAGCCTGGTCTTCGCACAATGCGCCGTGTCGTCTTTGCCCTTGCCGCCCTGACCTTCACTACTGCCATGTCTGGTGGTCTTGTCGCTGGACTTGACGCTGGACTGATCTACAACGAATTCCCCAAGATGGGTCTTGGTATTTTCCCTCCCAAGCAGGAGCTCTTTGACAAATTCTACTCGCGAAAGGAGGACCACTCTGATCTCTGGTGGCGCAACATGCTTGAGAACCCCAGCACTGTTCAGATGAATCACCGAATTCTTGCCGTGACTACTTTCACCTCCATTCTCGCTCTCTTCATCTACGCTCGCACGAGACGTGTCAAGGCCATCCTCCCCACCAACATCAAGAAGGGCGCCAACGGCCTTTTCCATATGGTATCACTCCAGGTCGCTCTTGGTATCAGTACGCTCATCTACATGGTCCCCATCTCCCTCGCCGCAGCTCACCAGGCTGGTGCTTTGGGAGTGTTGACCATGGCCCTTGTGTTAGCTCACAGGCTGCACATCCCCAAGCCTACCCTTCGACTTCTTGAGAAGCGATTGAAGGCTGCTGCTGCTGCTAAATAGATGATTTGATGAAGTTATAAGACCTGGAAAGAGGATATGTAAATTAGCATTGTACAATATGGTACCATACCAATAGCATCAATAGAATTGCGAAAAGGGCAGCTGTTTCGAGCTGCCTAGGCGTTTGTAACAACACTATAGGTAGCACGCAACACACAAATCTCCGATTTTTGAACCCAATAACTCTGCGAGTGCCAGGGTATATAGGACTCTGCTTCGGTGAATAAAATCATTATGGGATCGGATCATTAGGGAGATTGTCAATGTTGCGTGCCTTGTAGCCGTTGAGACCAGTTATATTACAAGTGTCATCACAAAGGACAGGATGTTCGTTAACAAGCCAAAGGCATTTCATTTTTTTGTTCTCTTTTCAGGATGGAATCTTTGTTCCTCCTGATATCATTGTCTCAACGTTAAATCATACTCTCAAACTCATCACAAAACCCTAACATATGCCATGTCCCATTTTTACTTGTGAGCTATTGCAAGGTTAGTTATTAGACCGAAATCAGTGAAGACGCTCAGACTTACCAATGCCCTCCTCAGGCATGGGCTCAATACCAACTACCTCAGCAGCCAGTTGCTTCTTCTGCTCCAGCTTGTCGTCCTTCATGAAGGGGAAAGCAAGGACCTCACGAATGGTGTAGTTGTCAGTCAGGAACATGACCATTCGGTCGATACCCATACCCCAACCACCAGTAGGAGGCAGACCGTACTCGAGCGAGGTACAGAAGTTCTCATCAATGAGCTGAGCCTCGTCGTCACCCTGGTCCTTCTGGCGGGCCTGCTCCTCGAAACGCAGACGCTGATCGAAGGGGTCGTTCAACTCGGTGTAGGCGTTGGCAATCTCCTTCTTGCACACGAAAGCCTCGAATCGCTCGCACAGACCGGGGGTCTCACGGTGGTACTTGGCGAGAGGGCTCATGACCTGAGGGTGGCCAGTGATGAAAGAGGGGTTGACACACTTCTCTTCAATGAACTCGCCAACCAGCTTGTCAATCATGCGGGCGTTGGTCAGAGGAGGTGTGCACTCCAGGTTCATCTTCTTGAGAACCTTCTTGAGGAACTCGTTGGTCTCTTGGGTGTGGAGCTGGTCCCCAGGAGGGAACTTCTCGCCAGTAGCCTCCTCAAGAGTGGGAATCATCTCATATCGAGGCCAGGGCTTCTCCCAGTTGACCTCGTACTTCTCACCACTCTGAGTGTGGAAAGTGGTCTTGTAGCCACCAGTAAGGTACTTGACAAGGCCGGAGATCATGTCTTCGGTGGTTTCCATCAGGTCGTTGACATCAGCGTAGGCCTCGTAGAACTCAATGGTGGTGAATTCAGGGTTGTGGGTAAGATCAGCACCCTCGTTTCGGAACTGACGTCCAATCTCGTACACACGGTTGAGACCGCCGACGACAAGCATCTTGAGGTACAGCTCAGGGGCAACACGCATGAACATCTGCATGTCGTACTCATTGTGGTGAGTGGTGAAGGGCTTGGCAGTAGCACCACCAGCAATCTGGTTCATCATGGGAGTCTCAACCTCGACGAAGTCGCGCTCGTCGAAGTATCGGCGGATCCAGGTGATCATCTTGGATCGGGTGATGAAAACATTACGGGCCTTCTCGTTGCAGATGAGATCGAGGTATCGCTTGCGGTATCGCTGCTCGAGATCCTTGAAGCCATAGTGGTCATCGGGAAGGGCGTGCAGGCAAGGAGTCAGGAGAACAACCTCAGTGGCGAAGATGGACAGCTCACCCTCCTCACCCTTCTCAATCTTGGTCTTGGGGGCAGTTCTGTGATGGTATCAGTCCTGAGCTTCATTCAATTGATGGTTAAAGGTCAACCTACCGGCCAGGGTATCCGATAACACCAATGATATCACCTCGACGAAGATGCTCGTGCTGATCCTCGAAGGAGGGAGCTCCCTCACGAACCTCTTGAGCCTGGCACATGATTTGGACCTTGACGCCCTCAGTTCGGACATCGTAGAAGAGGAGCTTGGAGCCGGATGCTCGCTTTCCGTGAACACGGGCACCGATGTGGATGATCTTGTCCTTGGCGTGCTCTCCGGACTTGAGGTGGCCGAACTCCTCAACGAACTTTCGCAGGTCGTAGGTGACATTGAACTTGTGAGGGTAGGGGTTGGGGCTCTTGGTCTCGCGGAGCTTGTTGATGTTCCTTGATCGGATCTCGAAGTACTGGTTGGGGGTGAGATCCTTCTCGGCAGCCTCGGCACCACCGGCAGCCTTCTTGGGAGCGGGAGCAGGACCGCGCTCAGCGGCCTTCTTCTTCTTTTCCTCCTCCTTCTGGCGGGCCTTCTGACGCTTCTTCAACTCGGTCTTGGAGACCTTCTCACCAGTTACCTCATCGAGGTGCAGGTTGGCGACCTGCTCGGTCGGAGGGGCAGCAGCGTCAGCCATAATTGCGTCTCGTTTCGCGGTTATGAAATTGGGATGGCAGGATCTCCTGATCAGGCGTCGATACCTGATTTAAATCTCTGCTGCCGGCAAATTGAGTCAAGCTGAGATGTTGTGAGTCAGTGGAACAGTCAGGGCATTGGAGGGGCAGAAGAAATGGTGGGCGCCACAATCGCGGGGTAAATTTTCACTCAGGCGTCTACGACTTGCTCAGCCACATCTGAATCAATTGGCAGATATCTATTAGACTAGCAAGACATAATAGAAGAAAAGATCATGAGGAAATATGTTATCAATATTGATCATATGATTGCATCGTGGACAAAGGCAGACCTAGCTCGCTCAAATTCTTTCTTCATTACGGATTGTTTTTTCACTGATGGCCTACCTACACCAGGTATTGTGCTATGAAACATTGTGGAAAGCTATTCTAGGTACATGGCATCCCCACGAACTCCCTGCATCGCCATGGCTATATCTCCTCCATGCATGCCTCCATTTTGCATCGCCATATTCATGTTAGGCATAGAGCGGCTCAAATTGATTGCTGCTCGGTTGACAGGACTTCCTGCACCGTTGGGCATCATGAACTGTGTATTACGCTGTTGCTGCTGCACAGGCCGTGTACGTGGCACTTCAAGAGTTGCTTGCTGTTGGATAGGTTGTTGTGGCTTAATCGGAGAGGGGTTGACCATGGCAAAACTATCATCGTCCTCCATCTCTGCGTCAGCATCTTGATCGCTGTTCTCAGCCGTGGAAGACGGGTCGGTTGTAGAGGTCGAGGCAGTGGCATGTTCACTGGGTGCACCGTTGACACTGGTCGTCGAAGGACGTTTAGAAAGTTGAGGCCGTTGTACTTGCTGTAACTGCTGCGGTTGTTGTTGTTGTTGTTGTTGTACTTGCTGTACTTGGAATTGTGGCTGTGATGGCGTTTGAATTTGTGGCGTGGATTGAGTGCCATTGACGGCGGTACTACTAGAAGCTTGGCTGGATTGATCCAATGATCTTTGAGCATTCATCCCGTTGGCATTGGCCCTTGATGAAGCAATGACACTCTTCCATCGCTCAATAGACCTTGAAACAAGGGTAGGAAGATCAACTTGACTATCCTCGAGAGAAAAGCCAACAGCCCTTCCACCCTTGACGGCTTGTTCGTAAGACAGAGCAAGAAGCTCTCGTTCCATTGGGATCGTGACGGGTGGCGCAAGCCTGAACTCCTTTGGTTGTTGAAGCTTGTTCAGTTGTTCAATCTGAGATTTGAGATTGGCATTCTCTTGTTTGAGTCTGTGCTGTTGTTCCTTCATCTTCTCAGCCTCCTTGTGTTTTCTTCCCACGCCGCGAGCCAATTCCAGGATCCAAAGCTCTTGCTGTCGCTGAATTGGTAAAGTCCCCCACACTGCGTATGCTGATTGAAGATGCTCATCCACTTGTGCCTCCAGTTGTTCTGCCATCTTCTCAGCCTTCCGGACGGACTCTCGAGGATTTCGGAAATTGTTTGCTGTAGGAGGATACTTGAACTCATCCATCACGGCAGTGGTGGCAGCAGCGCAAGTCACTTTCCAAGTCTTGAACTGTCCTGCAAACCAAGCCTGTAGGGCCTCGAATTCGCGCTGTCCTGGCGACTGAACGGACCACGATGTCGATGTAGGATGCTGGGTTGATGAGAAGAGTGTTGGAGGAGGCTGTAGGCATTGGAGGGTCAATGCAGGGAAATCGAGAGATAGAGGGTCGAAATCGAATGGCATCGAGTTGTTGTCGAGTTGCACCCTGGTATAAGGTTAGCATTTCAGGAACAAAACCGCTACAAAAGTCAGTACATACTTGGCTGCCCTCCAGGAGCTGAGAAGCTCCCGCAATGCGAGCTCCGCAGCACGTGCTGTATCCATAGCATCAGAAAGCTTTTGCTTAACGTCGAATTGAGCCTTCTGGATGGCTTGCTTGCTAGCAGTCCGCTGCATACCAGGGCGTTTCTGTGGCTCGGGTGCGGCGTCGCCTTCCCAGCTGCCTCTTTTCGGGATATCGTTCATGACGCCAGTGGCCTCCCAGGTCGGTTGGAAAGGAGGCGCATATTTCATAGTCTGATCAACGACAAGCTGATTATTCTTGGAAATAACGGGTGATTGGAAATCCTCGTTTTCGGGGAGAGATGCTTCCTTCATTACGGGTGCTTTTGGGGTTCCCACCGGAGTTGAAGTTTCCCTTCGCCCTCCCAGCGAACCTCGCGGCTGTCGCCTTGTGATACCACCACGGAGCTTCTTGATAGCATCGACATCGTGAACACCATCTGGTGGTTTCGGGTTCTTCTCCTTAATGTACAGATCGAGATGGCGGCCGAGGGATGAAGAGGTGAAAGCTTGTCCGCAAAAGGGGCAATTCTTGTCTTTAGGGGCGCCAGCTTTGGGGGTTCCTGAATCGGCGGTTTGGGGCGTCGAATCGGGCATTTTGAAGGTGTGAAGGATCAAATTCAGGGAAAATTAGGGGAATGCGAAAGTTTTTCTTTCTGAAAATACGAGCGTCGAGAAGGAAATACGAAGGCCTCGATAACTATAATAGTGTAAAAGTCGACTACGGCTCCAATTGGGGAGCTGTACAGACGTTAATCATAAGGAGCGAGCGAAGGTTGAAGAGAAAAAAGAACGAGCGTATTGGGGCCGAAACCTCCGGTTGGAAGGAGAGGTTAATGGACGTTTAGGCAAGTGTGGGCATGGATAGAGTCGAGAAGTATGTAGAAGGGGAAAATGTCGAGGTGTGAATTTTCGGGATGATAATAAGAGAGCGAAGTCGAAGACGAGAGCGAAAACAGGACCAGGAGCAAGAGCAAGAGCAAGAGAGGAGAAAATGAGAGACTCGAAATGTTAGCTAGTTAAATTTAGAGGCGAGCGATGAGAGACTAAAGGGGAAGCCAGGTCTCTTAGCATCGCTGGGTTTAATTGTTCTTTGGTTTTTCCCCCCCTCTCCATTTTAAAATAAAGCCTCCATCCTCCTCCCATGGAGGTAAGGTACCTAGGTCCATTCATTTCTATTCAGGGGCGGAACCATTCCAACCAAGACCCCCGAGATGGACCCCCAGATTGGCGCCACCAGCACTAAGCAACACCCATGAAACCCCTGACGCTTAGTGGCCGTCCCGCCGTCTGGATGTCTCTCCCGCTGCTCGCTTAGCGCTGATCGGGCTTCTGTGAGAGGTCCGGTTTAGTGCCGTCGGGACCTGGAGCTTTCTGTCGATGCTCCTGAGATCCAATCCAAACTGCTACCTTGGTTCTGTAGGGCAGGGCAGTAGGTAGGCTGCCCGAATTGTACTTAGGGTTTCTATAACGGCAAGATCTCGATTCATGACCTCATGCAATGGATAACTTTGTGACTAACCAAGACATTGTCGAAAAAATAGCACTTTTTCAACAAAGACCTGTCTACTTTCCGGGCAAGTTGATCAGAACTTGACATCCCACGCAGCTCCTAGATTTGGACATCGGCAATTGTAGTTGATCGGCCAAGGGTCGCCAAAAGGGGAGGAGGATATGCAGCTATAAATACAACAATTTCTCATGCTAAAATTAAGCTATGAATGGCTATCACACATGTCAACAAATTCACTCTCGACGCCCTCTTTTCATTATTCATTCTAATGAGATGGAGTTGTAGCCCACTAGACAATGTCGGTTATGTTGATACTAGAAACCCACTTCCTCCGCAGTCAATCACAACCCTTGAAGGTCGGACAGTCGTTGGTCAGATTCCGCTGCCACGATAGCCGCAGATACGAGGTCCTCGAATAGAGACTTACGCGAAAATTGCTCACTGTACCGAGATATACAGCATAAACTTTGCAATAGACCTGAAGCTCGTTACTGGTTCTCCAACTTTACTCGACAGCCTGGCGTCAACTAAATAGTGTCCCTTAGTTTCAACCGTTGGCCACTTTTATTGATTGGACGCTCGACGGGCTTTGCTAACGCCTCAAGCCTGCATATCAGAACTGAAGGGGCTTGGTGGCTTTGCTCCAACGTGCGCCCCCTTTTCTATGCTTGGATACCTTTGTACGTAGTCCTCTGTAGGTATATCCATCCGGACATAAGTTCTTTCAGAGAATCCATGAACCAACAATATCTCATCTTCAACCTCCATCATAGAAGTTGGCATGGCCTGGGGGGAAAAAGACCGTTCTAATCCTCCCGCCAGTCTCACAGCGCTAGGCACCACCTAGGCTGGACAAGATTGGCTTTGAACCGCAAAGCATGGGTGGCACCGACCACAGGGTTGCTCTTGGGCATTGGATCCTTGTCCGAGACATGGTGAGCTTCTGCGTGCCCCTTAACCACCGCAGGAGCACTATCTCACAAAGAGAAGAGAGCCACTCAACACCGCATTTGCTTAATTACACTCTGCAGGTCATGAGCCCATGATGTGCAATAGAACTTGCTTCTCTGTACTTCCAGTGGCTTTTCTGGTTTTCCGAGCAAGAATGCAGCACTCGGCAGGTCTATCCGCCATCCCGCCCCGGGTTTCCATACTCAATCCGAATGCTATTTGTCTGCTTGGCAAAGATACCGGCCTCTTGTTCCGCATTGAGCAGCTCGGAGATAAAGTATAATAATGCTCGCTGAAAGGACAATGAAGCAATGCGTGTAAGCCTGGTTCTGCTGGGGCAGGCACATGGCCCATTGATAAACTTTCTTCCTACCTTCTACCCCTGAGCAGAGCCGCAGCCAGCACCGATTGTATGGCTAGAATACGACAGCTATGATAGACCCAGGGACCTTGTGAGGCTACATACAATAGCCGCCGAGGAGAACATGCCTTAGTAGTAGTAGTTATTCATTAGCCGCTATCCACTTTGGTTCATTTATAGCATTGCGAAAACCGAGACTGAACATTGCTATGGATGCTGGTAAGGTTTGCTGGCACCGTTTGGCATGCAGCATCCCCCCCGGTAAGATTGTGACTCTAGACTCTTTAGATTTTTGCTTTTTTGTAAAGAAATCAGAGTCTAGGCAATGCCCTCTCTCCAGCATCTGCCGTCCACCTAATTCATTACGGCATCCTCGGGGAATCAGAAAACTTGGCTACTAAGAGGACAAGTGACAAGATTAGGAAGTCAGATTATACCATTTCAGATTTGACTCCCGGATCATTTATCTTTTTTACCCAAAACGCTCGTAGGCCAACTTTTCTGTTATCCCCTGAAGCGTCAGACAGGGGCTAAGATGACTGTGAAGAGCGCAGGCGGGAAAACAAAGACAAACAGCATCTATGGCACAAGAGGACAAAGAAAAGATAATGCGCCGTGTTTGCACGATGCCTCATTTCTATCACTCATCTGTGACTCTTTCTAAGCGGACCTTTAAGAAATGTAAAGACAATGGTCAGTGATCGAAATCACATGAGTCGAATCATGCGCCACATCTCAGCTCGAGCCATAGCACAGCCACTCCAAACCCGGCCAGCACCTTCTTTCGCAAGCTACCGGGTGGTGTTAGCTCTAATACAAGGAACGCGACCACTTCACATCCACTTATCGTCGTTTCTTTGCCGAATCAAGGTACTGTAGTTGCCTGTTCAAACAGCCTGATTCAGAAGCACACAACTTTTTATCTCCATCTATTTGTTAAACGATAAGATATCTGCGCAACAACATCAATTCTTCAAAATGCCACCCGGTATGTTCATGATTTCCTCCATATATCATCCGCAAAGTCCACGCCTACCGCACGCGACGAACGATGGCGCATCGCGAGTGCGTCTGTTATAACTCAACGAAACATCACTTTCTATGGTCGCAACCCATTTTTTACAGTCGCTAATCAATGCGCAGCTTTGAGTGACGAAGAAAACTCTGACATTGAGGAGTTCACTACACCCCCGCGCACGGCTCGCAGGAAGTCAACATCGGCTGTAGTGTCTGATAAGTTTGAAGACACAAAGCCTGAAGACGGCGCAGACAAGGATGGCGAGGAAGACGAAGACGAAGACCTAGATGAGGACGAGTAAGAAAGGAACAAATCAATCCAAAGGGAAATGCTCACGCGCCGCAGGTTTGTTGTCGAGGCGATCAAAAAGCATTTTGTCGACGAAGATGTACGAGACATCTGACACGCCTTGATTCCGTAGGCTAATTATCCTTGCAGGGTAGTCTCAAGTTTCAAGTCAAGTGGGAAGGATACGAGGCCAAAAAGGACTTGACCTGGGAACCGGAGGACAACCTTCGGTAGGTACAGTGTTTGCTTCACTGGCGGTAACATCTTGTCTAACGCTCCTCTCATAGCGAATCCGCTCAAGAAATCCTGAACCAATATTTCGAGAAGTTCGGAGGTCGAGAAAAGCTTTTTGAGGAGACGGAAACTGCAGCCAAAACGAAGAAGCGCCGCCGAGCTACGAATGGCACACCCAGCACCACTGCATCAACAACAAAGCGATCTCGACGAGGCGATGTGCATCCGGCCAACACTACACCTCCTGCCACATCGAAGCCGTGGAGCCCACCCGCAGGTTCCTGGGAAGACGAAATCGAGTCAATCGAGTTGGAAGAGGACGAAACTATCGGCAAGATCATTGTATATCTGAGGTGGAAGAACGGCAAGAAGACCAAACATGACACTGAAGTGGTTTACAGAAAGTGCCCACAGAAGGTAAGTAGGCTACATGGTTTGATATGGATATGTGCTCATGTGATGCGACACAGATGCTTCGTTTCTATGAACGCCACCTTAAGATCGATAGAGGCGAGAACAGGGAGGTTACTGAAGGAGCTGAGAACTAGACATGGCATGGGGCATGCGAAGCAAACATATGCACTTTGTCTCGGGTTCTGCGAAAGGACTTTAACAGGAACGGCGTTTGGCGATCAATGGGGGATATTTATCCTGCATTTATGTTGACTTTTTACCAAGACACTTGAGGGGTTGGGCAATGGTCACTTCAGTCGAGAGTAGACTTGGGTGTTTTTATTGGAAGGCACAGCCGCAGAGCATGAATACTGCATCTTTAAGGGCTCTCCCTGTATCTACTTTGAGAATGCGAATTACCTGATTGAACAGCAATTGATTGAAACACATGACATGACTGTTAAGAATGGTACCTTGCATACAATTAGACGGAATTGCGGCATGCTAGCTAAGTTAGTGGGCAGGGTAGGATCTTTTTCCGTAGGTTCCTTGGCTTTGCGTAGGTCTAAAACTGACCGACCCCGACGCGCCTTGACGCGACAATATACTGAACATACGGACGGATAGCGCCTAAAAAAATATCGAGGTGACGTTTTCTGCGAGGCTGGGAAAAACTGAAAGCTGTCCAGCGTGTCAGAACCCCTGACAGACTCCACTACAAAGACCCCTGCAGCCCAGCTCTTTGCTCCCAGCCTTGCCATTTAACGCGTCGGGTCTACTATGTATGGTCGTATCCTTGGGCATTACTTTACCTACTAACTCAGTTTAGCTGTAAGGGAAAAAGACGGTGGCGGGGCAACGACTTATAACAGAGTGACTGGCCATGTGTGATTGAGAGAGTGAGACTGAGACTTTACATTCCTGCTCCTGCTTTTTTCATTATTATCGATTTTTCTTCTTTCCTGAGAAACGAATCTGACGATTTATTTTTCTTGTAAAAAAGGATAATTGCATACAAATACTGAAGTTACTTTTAACGATTTCTACGACACCATATCTCTCTGTATCACGAAGTTTCTGATTGGTTGACTTGATTGCACCGCTTCTTTGACTCGACTCCAACTCTCAACTCAACACAACACTTTACTACTACAACATTCTTGACTGAGTATGTTGATTCTTTAGTTTTAAGTTCTGATTCAGAAGCATTAACTAACTCTGTATCAGATTGAGACATTCTCTTAAACGTCAAACCCCGTCACTTTAGTCTACAAACAGAGACAACCTCATTCAAAACACTCCCCGCTCTCAACTCTCACCGAATCACTTACTCTCTTACTCACTCAATCTCCAACCGCCAAGATGAAGAAGAACGACGTCATCGCCATCATCATTATCATCCTCTTCATCATCCTCGCCGCTGTCTCATTCGGAATCTGGAAGCTTGTCTCAATGGCCAAGAACCACATGAGCGCCACTGGATCGAGCAGAAGCTCCAGCGACCTCGCTGACGACTGATTCAGAAAAGCTCCATCTTGATGAATCATGCTCCATCGATCTTTAAGGCTCACTCGAGCCTCTCTTCTCGATACCCCTCCAAGCATAGAAAGAGCTTGGTTGTTAACTTAACTTTCTTGTTGATTCTTTTTTTGGGCACAGCGGTTTTGTGGTGATTGTATACCACCTTTTTTGTTTTCTTTTTTTTTTTTGTCACAACATAAAAAATCATGGTGGAATGTGGATGGGTAATGTCTGGTTGGTTGGTGATTTAACGGTGAATCACTCATGTTATGGGTTACGGCGCAATATCATGGCTACTTTGTTGAATAGAGCTCAGTGCTCGTCTTTTGGGATATATGGATGATTGGGTTACGTATACATGGGCGGTATGATTAGTACGCAAGATAGACTGCTTTCACGATTTGAGGAAGTCAAATATGGCATGATTAAGAATAAATCGCAATGAGTTTACAACGATTATATTCCCACGCTTGGCAGCTTCTCTTCGGTATGTGAAAAGGATATTGCATTCGGGCCAACAATGTTCTAGCAAGTCATTGAGTGACCAGGAACTTATTGGCGAAGCGCATCGAGACCTATCAATGAATCACTCAACGCTAGTTTGCCTGCCTGTGATATGATTATTCTCAAGGCACCTGTATATAAAGGTCACAAGAAGTACCAACTTCCAATTCCTTTAGCACAAACAACCAGTCTCAATCAACTCTATTGCAACATTTATAAACTAAATTCAACACACACTGCTCTCTCACTACCGCTACAATGGGAAGAATCGATATGGACCTCAACCTCACCGGCTTGGCCACTCTGGCTGCCAAGCTCAACATTGACAGCCAGGAAGCAATCGAGAATCCAAGCAGCATTGCTCGCTACCAGCAATACCCCTTTGCCCGTTTCAATCACGTCGAGGGTCAGCCCGATGTCATTGACAAGAACAGTACCGAGTATCACGAACGCCTCGTCAAGGTCATTCGCACTCTCGAGGAGTCCTACGAAAAGACATATACCAAGTACCAAGCCCGCCGGGCTGACTTTATTGCAGACCTGGAGGCAGACGACCAGCGAATGTGGAACCATTATATTCTCAACCCAGCCCATGAGAAGTCGCCCATCAAGGGTGCCAAGATCGTTGGCTTTGATCGCATCGAATTCGAAGACAGCTTCGTCAAGGCAAGCCCTGACTTTGGGGATCTGCAGGACCTGCAGCGAGATGTGTTCTACATTGGAAGACTGCTTAGGATTGGGCGTATGGAGAAAGCTCGGTTGGAGGGTTCTGACTCGTTTGTTTATCTTCGTAACGAGTGGGCAGAAATGATTGGTAGTGAGATTGATGGTGTTTCGGTCGACAGTGACCTTGACGATGGCTCTCAACGTTGGTCTCGTTCTACTTGTGACAACATCATTTATGATTAGGAATCGGGTGAGTTGAGGGATGGCGAGCGCCATGTGTTCTATGAGGATATCAGGGGATAGACGAGAACAAGCATTAGATACTAGGTTTATGAGGAAATGAAAGCATTTTTGAAAACCGTTGTTCAGCAGTTGAGAGATTAGCTGAAGCATAGGAATGAAGTAGTTAATATTTATTCATAGTATCGTGATGAGGTAATTTGTAGCTGAGCTGGGTCATACATATATAGTGACTTGATACGTAGATATCAGCATCAGATTCTCTCTTAGCCTCCTTTGGGCATGGTCAGATATCTAATAGGTTCTGCTATCAGTTACTGTTCTGCTTACCTTGGCGTTGAGGCAAAACTTTACCCTTCAAGGCATGTCTCACACCTAATTGGTCCAACCAGTCTGTCTCAACTAAAAGAGGAAACCATGTAAGAGTGTAACTCATCTCTAGTTTAAACAAGAACAAACTAATCCAGGTTGGGGAATTGACTGGTTCTTATCACGGCATTTGTACTTGGTTTTGCTGACTTACATGTTGAGTATGAGAACTCAACTATTTACAAGAGCATAACATACAATTGTCTTCAAGGCGAACACCACAATAACAATCACAAATCGATTCATTCTTGAGCCAAAGTTCAACCCAAATGAAGTTCTATTCCATTCGCCGACTAGCGGCATTCTATCCATATGTATAACAAGAGAACCCCTAGTCTATCCATCAGGTTCCTTGTTGCGAATCCTATTCAATGTACAAGAACAAAAAAAGAAGTAAGCTCGCTCAAGACGCTGTGTCGTTGTAGCCACTCTACTTGCGGGCGACAGGAGTAGGGGTAGGGGCCACGATGGGCTCCTCAGGGGCAACGGGAGGAGGAGCAATAGGAGCCGCAGGAGGAGTGAAGATGGGGGCTCCGGGGATGGGAGTAGGAGCAACGGGAGGG
>JABFFG010000162.1:0-42987 GCA_013623685.1 Fusarium transvaalense
TTGTTTTGTTTTGTTTTGTTTTTCTTTTTTGTTTCAAACATTGAGTTTGGACTGACGTGCATTCTTACCTAGACTACCAGTACTCTAGTATGTATCTTTAGTAGTTGATGAATCCTTGAAGATACCAACTGCGGAAGTTAAGCCGCAACTACCTACAGTACCTTAGTAGCTAGCTAGTAGCTACCTACCTATTATACAAAGGAAAACTGCCGAGATTGATTCCACCCGAGACGTCACTGTATAAACTAACTAACCTAGCCCTTTACTTTTCCAAAAACCCGTTTCGTTGCAAGTCAAGGAACAACAACAACTGCAGCAACAACTGCCAAGTTTAAAACAAAGACAACTAAGCTAGACCGAAGCCGTCGTAAACGGCGGAGCCGCCATGGTTATGTGCCGTGTTCACTCAGACTCATGTTTTCATGACTCTTTCGTGTCAGTCGCGGACACTATACCGTTACTGTCGTGTGCCTGATCGAGATTGATGAAATGGCAACGGATATGATCTACTTGCTAGTCTAGTCTAGTCAGCACGAACCAACTGGTACGATCCACAACACCAAAGGATATCCGGACAACCGTGGAACAGCGGGTCGGGGAAGAAAGGGAAAAGAAAAAGGGCCTTGCCACATTGGGCAGACGCCATTTCTTATTCCCCTTCTGTACCTACTGTATCTACTGTACTGTACCTAATAGACTGAACATCCACAGCGAGTCTGGCTTAGTCCAGGTTTAGTTTGACGCTCGGTTTCTTCGATCAGGCCACCACAAGATCTGTCTGAAGATCGAAACCGCCATGTCTGACACTTGATGCCCACTTTGGAATGGCGGCGTGTGCCTTCGCCTCGGCAATTGCACAGCGGTTAGGCCCAAGGGGGTGTGTGTGAGAGAAAGAGACAGAGTGAGAGAAACAACAAGAAAAGCAAAGAGGTTAGTCTATCAAGGCTAGGTTGGGGGGGCTCACTATGTCTTAGTTGTGAGACAAAAAGTATTAGTGTGATTGGTCAGTATATCTCCTCAGTTTCCCTATGACTGTACAGTACCCGAGCAAGGATTTCCGAGCTGTGACAATCCTCAGTGGGAACTGAGTGTCATGCAGAATATAGGTCATATTAATACGCTACCTCGGCTATATCTACATGATCTGTCAAGATATGCAGATATATCGCCGATTCCTGACGTTTAGCTCAGCCAGCCTCGGGGTCTAGAATGTCGCCCCCATGACGGCAGAGCGTAACTAGTTAATACCTAGGATAGATGAACCAATATCATTCCGGTGAGTAGAGGTTGTTGGTCACATCCGTTGATTTCGAGACAGGGACCAAGGGGGTTTTGAGTGAAGATCAGCATTGTACTGTACTGGGATTAGCAGGAAGCGCATCTAATCAATCACCTATTACAGTATCTTTCTTGACCAAGGTAACAAGTCCTGTTGTTTTGAAATGATTTGTGGAAAGCCTTCAAGTTTGGGCCAAGAATGAACGAGTCAGTTGATTTCATTTTAATCCCGTCCCTCCCGTCTTTGCCCCGTACATACTGTATCTGTACCTGTGCCTGTGCCTGTGCCTGTGCCGCATGTAGTGTTTATTCTCTCCTCCGGCATCCGGACCC
This sequence comes from Fusarium transvaalense, assembly GCA_013623685.1. Lineage (NCBI taxonomy): Eukaryota > Fungi > Ascomycota > Sordariomycetes > Hypocreales > Nectriaceae > Fusarium > Fusarium transvaalense. The sequence continues at coordinate 1,612 of JABFFG010000162.1, forward strand.
GGACCCGGCGCTTGAAACTTGATAGATATCCAAGCCGTGTCGGCCCCGAGATTAGCTTTAGAATCGGCATCGGGATCGGAGGTCCACCGGGTGTCATTATATATGTATCTGCCATGGATGTCTCGGCCCTTCTCACCATGACTGTCTCTGATGTCTCTGCCGCAATGTCTTAGTTATCCTTTAGCGCCTTCACTCACATGATCACATCGCCGTTTCTGCAGGCTCATTTCTTTTTTACTTTTATTTTATTTTTATTTCCCTTTTTTATTTCCCTTTTTTTCTGTTTCCCTGCTTCTGTATGTATGTAGATCCCCTAGTCTAGCCGCTGAAGCTATCTAACCAACTAACCCCTTCTTGAACTTTTCAACATGACACATTCTTGCATACCAGGAAAAAGGAAACAACAAAGAAACTAACCTACCTGGTTAACTAATAATACCGTGCGTACCATGTTACAGATCATCAACGCCCCTCCCCTCCCCTCCACCTAGCTGCCTCGGTAAGCGGGAAAAGCAAATCATATTAGATAGACAGCAGCCTCAAAAGAAAAGGAGACTAGAATTATGTCGATAATGACAAGTCCCTTTTTTTAATAAATACTATCTCAAGATGTAGGGCGAACATTTAATCTCACCGGTCCACGCTAGACGCTTCCTCCATGACCGGTCAGGGGATCCTTCTCTTGTCTCCTCAGAACAGAACTACCATGGCCTCATAGAATGGGACATGTCGAATGATTAGCCATGACCTGATTTGAGTTCTCAGGTCCTTTATTTTAATCTTTACCAGAATTCCAGCTGAAATGGGGGCAGGCAAAGCGAGGGGCAGGTAGGGGAAACTAAAAAAGCAAAAGTAGTCATGGAACAGCCACAACTCAAAGACATGCGATTCCTCTGTCCCTGTCTCTGTCCCTGTCTCTGTCTCTATCAACAAAGAAACGTGGAAAAAGCTAGAATCATGTCTTTTCTTTTCTAGAAGCTCCCGTGGCATGAGACGACGCTATACCTCATTCTCATGGCACGGCACGGCACGACTAACACGGCTGGGAGTTCCTCAGAGTTTGAGTCGAGTTCCTCCTACATAGTCGTTTTCACTCTCATACTCGACTAGACGCAGCGCTCGGGCTTTGTTTGACATTGACCTTGACGTTTGACTCCTATGGAATTCGCGAATCCTTACGTAGGGATAACCCACTTGGAAATGAGAAAAAGCTCCGAGCGCACAGATGTTGACTGACTGTTATCGAGATAACTCCCTGCCCTTGGAACCTGACAGGCTGCGCTCCATTGTGTTATGCAGTATGAGTTGGCCGAGATCCTGACGATCACACGGCTGACTAGGGCCCGAATCCGAATCCGAGACCGAGGCAAACCACTATAACGTTTCCGTCATCGAGATGTTGGTCAAGGATTCGGAATCAAGTAGGGTTTCAACTCCTAGACAATGGGCTTGATCCTCTGCTCCAACAAGCCAGACGAGTCAGACCGCTCAAGTCAAGACGACAGACACCCTGACAACAGTGAATCAAAGTGAAATAAAATATATTCTTTTTTGGCGCCGTCATAGGCTCGCCTAGTTGCTCGATAGCCTTTGGCAACAGCAACAGCCGTGCCGTGTCTCAACTGAGTCGGCCACAAGGCCAATATAGCGCAGTATTGGCATATCCTGACAGCCATTGTCGAGCTGCACATCATCTCTGTCTAAGTACCTTCATTATGATCAAAGAGAGAAAAAAGAGAACAAAAAATGGGACCAAAAACTCCAACCCAAGTGCAGTGCCATTTTGTTTTGTTTCACGATGCCATCACTTCTTGACCATCGATCCACTCGCTCTTTCGCTTAAGGGAGCCGTTTACTGCCTCTGTCTCTGCCGCGTGTGAGTCCTCGTCAGGGACATTGCTTGATCCCCCACCGCAACCTCCTCGGAAGCCGTTTAGCAACCTTTCAAGACCGTGGATGCCGAGACCCGCAAAGTTGCGGCCAGCCGTCTCTCGCTCGCCGATGGCAATGACGGCGCCGATGAGGTCATGGTTTATCTCGTCGTTGACGACACTGTCGTGATTGTACTTGGGGTGCACATCAATGAAGTTGCGAATCCATCGGGCTGTGGTGTCAAGATCTCCTCGTGCTCGCCTGGAGATCAGGTCGAGATACGTGGAAAGATGGCATCTGGTCGAAACATCGACATTCACGCTGTCGAGGTAGCTCTCGACGATGGGAATTAGACCAGGAAACTCGCCCGACTCTGAGCCGTTGATGATGTCGTTGACGGTCATCTCCTCGAACTCGTGCTCTACAGGACCACCAGGGGACGCTGGTCGACTAGGGTGAGCTGATCCGGGACGGCTGTCGTCGCCGAACGTGGTGTTTGCTCTTGAGGGACGGCTGGGGAAAGGGTTACGTCGGAAGTAAAATTTCTCTTTCAGGACAGCGTCCACCTCGTGCGCGCGCTCCATATTCTCGTCGACCTTCTTGATGGGAATGTAAAAGTTCAGGTCAAAGGACAGAATGGCACGCGTGACCAAGACCATAAACACCGAGAAAGCGGCGTTCTCGAAGTCTGTAATCTGGATTTCCATAGAACGGAACTCGACTCGCCAGCCGATGCTGTTGTCGGCAGGTGGCGGCTTGAATCGCATATGCTGCCAGTTAGTTGACTGGATGTTCTCGAAATGGTCTGTCTTGCTGAGATCCAACTCCTGAAGATCCTCCTCAAAGACCACAATGGGATCACGGATGAAGAGATGGGCGAAATGAGTGGCCAGACGGTCATCCATACCGCCCTCGAGGAGTTGACGCTTAATGTCGGAGTCGTATACCAGATCGGGATCGAGGTACTCGTTCCTCAATCGTGGGTCTATGGCGATATATGTCGAGTTGGATGCATATCGTGACTTTGGTATCCTTCTGACACCTTCCGTAAGAGGCTGTCCCAGTGTGAGCAACGTCCCTCAAGTTCGCATATGTAAGTTGAAAGAAAGACATACCTTTTCTCCCAACTCTTCTGGTGTTCTGCAGTCAACAGAGCGACTGATCTGGTTCCACCGCACATCCGTGTTGGCAAGGAAGCCCTTATACACGGGTGTCGCAGCAGTCAAGGCCAGCATAATAGGGCCAAGAGGGCTCAGCTGGTCGTAAAGCATTCGTCCCTCGGTGATGTTCTTAGCCTGGAAAGTGATCTGGAGACAACAGCTGCCCATTCCGAAAGCCATGGCGTCCATGTGGATGAAGTCATCAGGGGCAGCTCCATTCCGCACATCGTCGTCTTCAGGCCAGTCATGCTTGTCAAAGTTCACAGTGGGATCTTTCCAAGGTTTTGGCGTGTTCTTGTCGTGAAAGATGGGAACGTTGACCTGAACCTTGCGGCCTCGTCGAGAACGAATGTTGGCTGCTAGAGTTGGGAATCTGATATGGGGGTTGGCGATCTCATCCGGGACAAACTGAGAGCGAAGCCGGGGTCCTGAGGGTGGGAAGTAGGGATCGGTGAACTGTCCGGGAACGCCAATCTGGGGGTAAGTAGTCAGTGTAATGGGATACTCTGTGGAGAGCATGTGCTCCTTGGCGATCTTCCTCCGCAACTTCATGTCAGGTTCCACGTCGAGAAGTTCCTTGAAGCCGATACCCCAGGGCTTACCCGGAGTAGCCTCTAACATAAAGCGACCAAACTCGGGGTGAAAGACAGGAATGGTTCTTTCCCTGGATAATGGTCAGCGAGAATATCCCAAGCAGGATACGGTTCTCGACATACGTCTTCTTTTCAGTTGAGCTCGGCTCTTGAAGATCCGGGACACAGCCGCCCTTCTTTTTGAGCTCTTTGTCGGCGGCTAATGCTTCAAGGATCTGTGCTTGGCGGAGAGATAGCAGCACTCGCTGATTATCCTTGGAGTATACCACAACAAGATACTCGACCTGTTCAAGTTGTCAGTCAGTCAGTAAGTCAAGTAGTCGCAAATTCTTGACGGTCATGACCAACCTCATCACCCCAGAGAAGAGCATCGCGCTCTTTGCCTTTTGCTTTGTTCCATATCTCCAAGAGTTGCTAAACGTGCAACGAGAAAGTCAGCAATCCATGACGAGATTCGTTACTGCCTATACAACTATTCGTGGATAGTGTATAAGAGCTAAAGAGAGTGAGAGCACGGCGAGTGACTTGACTTACCTTGATGCCCCATTCTCTAACTTGAGGGGCACGCTTTTTGGCATCAGGCCAGTCGAGGGCCGTTCCCAAAGCTCTGAGGTTAGGTCAGCGTATATATTCTCTCATAGGCACTGTAACGGTGCATGTGATTAGTACTTACAAGAGACCCATAGTGAGACAAAGAGTGAACTTTGCTGCTCAGCAGAAAAAGCAACTTTGGAGCGGGTTGAAGATGGAATTTTCGGGCCTAGAACCTAGAATCTAGAGCCTAGGAAGGAAGTCTGGTTTGGGTTGGTTTGGTTTGGTTGGTCGCTTAACCGCACCTGCCTGCCTTGGTACAATGGAATCGGTATTCGGAAAGAATGGTTCAGAATGACGAAATCCGGTTAATAAGACGAGATGAGAGAGATTCGGGTAAAATCACGAATCTTGGGTCCAGTTCGAATGGACTGCAATATAATGTAGGTATGGATGTATGACAATTCGGTCCCGAGGTATATACTTAACCAATCTCTTTGGTTAAGGCGAAATCGGCAGGTGGACGCTAGTTAAGCGTAATAAAAGTCGTTTTTTTTTTTTTTTCCTCTTCTCAATAATATCCTTCCCCGCGATGGATGTCGGAGTTTCGGGGTTGTTGTAAAGAGCAAGAACTTTTTTTTTCTCTCTTTTTCTCTCTTTAACTGGGAACTTTGAGATAACCAGATAGAAATAGTCTTATCAGTAGGTAGTACTCCGAGATGCCTCTTCTCATAAAGGAAAAAAAGGCAAAGGCCAAAGGTTGGGTTAGTCAAACGTCAATAATTGTAATAATAAATATCGAGCGACGACCCGAAGGTGTTGACAAAAAAAGAAAACAATGCCAATGCCAATGCCAATGTCAATGTCAACGCAAAAGAGTAACGGCCCGTGTCGATCAGTGGCACAGAAGGAAGGAGATAGATAGATAATGGAAGAGAAGAAGAAGCAGAGTGAGCACAGTAGGGAAAAGTTTCATAAAAACAAACTATTTCCCCGTACTGCTTGCCTTGCTTTGCTATTCCCTCTTGTCGTGTGTTTGATTTGGTTTGGTTTGCCAGCCGAGCGAGACTCGAGTCCAATTCCGCGGGGTTGGGTTGTCCGTTGTCAAAATAAAAAGAAGCGCCGAAAGAAAAGCAGTTACAATCCTATCTTGGGGTTGACAGTGGACCTTCAAGTGGGAACAATCATTAGGTACATGGTTTTAGTTTATCTTGTTATCATCCGATTTCACTTGTATTTTGTCAAACTCTCTCCTTTTCGGCTTGTAATGGCTGTTGCAACCCATCACATCGCGAGCGGAGCGGATTTTCTGCTTAGAAATCGACTGAAAATATCAAATCGGACAAGGGCCAGATGATGCCATCGCACGCTAGCTGTAATAGGGACAAGTGACCGGGGCAGAACCGGCAATCTTGAGCGGTTAAAGGTATAGGGTAGTCGGATACTCATAGGATATCGGGTACGACACTTATACAATAGAATTCGTCGTTCTTTCCGGCATGATTTCACCATCGTGGGAGTTATATTGACCCAATTTACCACTGTGGTGTTGCTCATCTAGGCATGCATCGTGAATTGTTGGTCTCATATCTACATTAGATACAAGTCAGCCCTGTCAAATGTTCCAGCCGGGAATCAAAACAACTCCGTGTAACCGGGAGCCGTTCTGCTTACAATAGCATCTCCGAATTGCTAAGCAAACCATTCCTATATGCAGCTCATCGTACGCAAACCCACAAGTCATGACACTAGAATGGCGGTAATTCTGCAGCTCCAGATAGCCAAGATAATCATGCGTACAACAAAAAGCCTCGGGAACCATATGCAAACGATAACAGCAACGTTCGAGGCATAAAGCCAACAGGAAGCTTATATGTGCCGCCGACACTATACATAGTATGTATGCATGCATGCATGGATGATTGACTCCATTTTCGTTCCATTGTATATTCCAGAACAGAAGAAGAACCATATGAAACATACATATCGTTTCCCCAGAGTTACTGTACCTTACCGCCACATCCTACTTAGCTGATTGGACCTATGGACTCTAATTTCATGCCGTCATTGATTTATGTATTAATTACAGAACAAACATATCCGAGTTATGTCCGTCGTGTTGGATTACCGCATTATACTTGGCCGATCCTTCAAATCTCATGTGAGCTTGTTTCAATTCACACAAGATCAACAGTGCATACAAAGTCGGCTGGGTCAGCAGGTCGGGTGCAGGGAAATAGTTTACCCCGGAGCATACATGTCAAGGATACTTGATTGGTAATTATTCTCCCAGCTGAGGTTTGGATCCCTCCTCTTTCAAGCGTTGTACTGTACTGTCTATAGTCGTAGGATAGCCAACCGACTAGAGCTATTTCTCGAGTCACGCGCGCACTACCTGGCTGTATGTATGTAACCAACAAGGTGCAACTGGCATGCGGAAACCACCTATGGTAAGAGAGAGGATGGAGAATATGTGCTCGATTGGTATAGTACTCAACCGTACGATGCTGCATCATATAACAAACATGCTATATCACCCATTACCCTCCATTTACCTCATAGTCCACCATGGAGTGGCTTACGTACCAAACCATCAGCCTCGTGACTATACGTACTTAGCAATCATGGGGGTTCTCGATTTAGAACTTCTTGTACCGATATCCCATGTCGAGGAATGGAATACGGTCCCTGAGCCGGTACAAGTTAGCCCGTATGTTAAACGCCTAGTCTTGCAATCCCACTCTCAGTCGAGGCGCGAAACTTTGCTATCAGTGTTCAAGTTGAACAAAAGGCGATCTGGTTTCTTCCCATGTTCGGCAGGTATGTGGTACTCCAATGTCGCTCCTATCAACTGCCGATGAAATAATACACTGGTACTGATATTGCTACAGCACCGACCCAAACCTTCAAGTCACAATCAGGAAAGTCTGCCACAAGCCACCGCGAGCTTGCTTCACTCCTACAGGACTGTACCGCATCTCTGCATTAGCAGCCGCTTCGGCTTGCGGGGGGCCATCAAGCTTCCGGCCGAGCCAGCAGGCCGAACTCTATTGCATAGACGGCTATCATTAGCTGGCACCCATACGGATTTCAGTGCCCATAATTAGAGAGGTGCGCCGCGTGCCTCATTGATTTCCTCTTCGACTGAGAGATCGGCATTGCAGTACTGGACAAAGCAAGAAAATGACAAGTCGCCATGGTACAATATCTCGGTACGTATCTCGAGGAAAAGGTGTAACATTGATGATGCCGAATACAGCATGACGGCATAACCGGGCAACCCAGAACATCGACTCCCTCTAGCAACAAAAGGGAGACACAGCACAATACCGTATAGTATAGCCGGAGACGGAATGCCGGCGATAGTGTTTGTGATATTGTACTGTAGTGTGTGTTGGCTTCCGTTCCTAGCTCGATGGGATGGTCCACTGCACTAGAGGGGATGCCATGTGAGCGATGCGCCTCTAGCTCAAGCCGCATTTCATGTGCTTATCGAGGTGTACCAAGCCAGCCAGTCAACCACACACTCTGCTAGAGCAATCTCTCAGCTGTCCTCCCAGTGCCAATGAAGAGAAAAGAGATAAGCAAAGGCCAGAGAAAGGTGCAAAGCTACGACGCTCTGACAACGTCAGAATCCCATCAAGCTCACTCAGTCAAGACACCCTCCTAACCAGAGCACCAGCAAACTCCACCAATACCATCAATGCCGCCCAAGCTTGCTCAGCATTAGCATCCTCTTTCAAAGGATAAGGGATAGCTTCCTGGCCACGACATGCCTGTTAGTGTCGCTGCTTTGGGTCCAGATGCCCAATTGTGGCCCTGTCGAGGGACCCTGGTACTGAACGACTATGCGCTGGGTATCAATGGAAGTTGACTTTAATGCAGGCCATCTGGGGACAAACCAGTCCCTGACGATCTCGGTGAACACTGTATGGATAATTTCGTAGAACAGACGAACAGGGACTTTCAGTCAGACTATTCTTGGCTTTCCAATGCTCTAGTTTGATAGTTTGGTGGTGTCTGGAAGAAAACGTACAGCACGGATCAGCACAAGTCTTGAGTCACTGACACAATAGCATGGATCTATGCGACGAGTGTGTCTACATTGGTATTGCTCTTCCCACTATATGTAACACTTGGTGTGGTGTAGTTCAAGCGGATGATTCAGCGTTGTTGTTACCCATACAGTCATGTACGACGCACCGTGGCAGCATATCAAGCACTGATACTGGGCGTTGCGTTAAGTGACGTTGTGTTTCAGTAAGACCGGCTCACAATATGTAATGCGCACGTGAAAGCGGCAAGATGAAACTGTTAGTAAGAATTGGATACAGGGCTCAGTACGGCATGTTGCCGCTCCAAGACGAGATAGATAGAATTCGCTGTCATCCACTGGATATCGAACGAGATATGGAGAGAGATAGACAAACCACCAGCCTGGTCGACATGCCATCCTGGGTTTCAGCCTATGCATGTACTTATGACGTGTTATTCACCTAGGCCTAACCCCGCTATTATCATACCCGATAGGAAGAGACACGCCAGCTCTGGGTCTGCCAGCGGCCAGCCATCGCCAGCCAACCAGCTACCCAAACCAAAGGTATATCCATGTAACCCCACTAGAGAGTAGACCTCTCAGGCTCTCAGCTACATCATACCCAACTGCTCTTCAGCCCCCCAATCAGGCACGATCCCCTAATACGGTCTGCGACCCTGTGGCTCCTCCAACAAATTCCCCCGCCAGTCTCAGACTTGATCCCTTCAAAACGACGCTTGACCACTGCACTGCACTGCACCATATCGACAAAGAGAGAAGCACTGCATTTCCTTGTCCTTCAACTCCAACGTTAGCGTTCCAGCACAAACCAACTACCTTCGCCATGAACCCTCACCAGAAGAACAAGGTCGACGTCAAGGTAAGCTGCCCCTCAGGAAGCAACCTCAGAAGGCTCAAGCTCCCCTCTATTCATGACTCGGTTCCCGCGATAGCATACACTCAAGACTCGTCAACACCACTCATTCACCACAACCTCTATACTAATATCACCCACAACCATTCCTCGACTTTTTGCTAACGGCATTGTCCCTGCGTCATAGTCACTCACTCCCGAGGAACAGCGCCTCTTCCGTCTCTATGGCAAGCTGCCCTCCCGATCTGACCACTTCGCCAAGCATCTCAAGGATCGCAAGTACTTCGACTCGGGCGACTATGCCATGTCCAAGGCCGGCAAGGGCGACGGCGTTGATGCTGGTGCCGTTGGATCTCAGCACCCCGTCCCCGAGAACATTCCCCACCTCTCCTCCCCGGTGAACGGCTCCGGAGCCAACGTCCCTAAGCACCACGGCTCCGTCCCCGGCATCCAGGCTGGCAGCCCCATTAAGGAGAGCAGCTTCCTCAAGAGCGAGACCAGCGTCGAGGAGACCCAAGGAGACGACGCCGATAAGACCCAGGGTACAGACGCTGCCGCCGCTGCACCTGAGCCTGTTGCCGCCGGCGGCGAGGGCATCCCAATCCGAAGATAGAGGGCATTCGTGAAAATAAGCGAAAATTATGCGTCTGCAATAGGAAAACGATATGGTCTTTTTTCCTTTGATTTCTTTTTTTTTTATCATGCACAACAACGAAATGGTGGTTTGTACGAAGTCTCGTGCGTGGGCTTACAGTGGATTGCGAAATCAGTTTTGACGACTTACGAGGATCGCACAGTTGGCGTTTGGGAATTGGCAGACAGTCTGGTTCGCACGCACGAAGGAATAGGCTAGGCTGTTTGATAGCGGGAGATGAGTGAATCATCAGTTTCTCCGCGCAGAGTCATCTTGTTCATTTGGTATTTTAGCTACCTGCTTCGTTTTCCGAAGCAGCCTTTCTATTTCCTTTTTTCTTCATGTTCACATGTAGTGATTCCCAGAGTTCCATCATCTGTCTATGTATGACCTTGAAAGAAAAGAACCAACCATCGAAATCGCACCTGGGTCACTTTCAGGAAGGAAAAAAATAAAGCCAACTCGCTAGCACCAAGTCACGCCAAATGGCAGATCTCGAGTTCAGTGTTTTCTTTTCCTCAGCCTCCTCCCTAGAGTACGTAGCTCGTAATTTAACCCTCCAGGGCCTTGGTCGCCATCTCCTTGGCACCTTCAAAAGTCTTGTTTCCACCGATGAAACCAGCCGCGTGAACAAACACACAGCCAGGAATGCCGCTAATGCCATCGAGTTCAGCATCCCGGAAGCCTCTCCAAGCCTCGGGGAGCGGCTTTCGGCTCACAAAGGAGTCCTTGCTCTCAGGCACGCACTGGATGCGCCACTTGGCACCAGGCTCAGGCTTCTCGGCGTACAGAACGTAAAGCACCGAAGGGGAACCATCCTCCAGGGTATACAGGTGGTCCTTCCAGGGAACAGACTGACCCTCGAGAACGAGGATACGGCCCTGCTCGTCGTATTGTGTGCGCTTGTTGAATGCCTCCTGGACAATAGTGCGGGCAGGTAGCCAAGAAGCGGCGTAGTTGTCGAGATCGCGATCGAACTCCTCACCGATGCGGCTGCTGGCCTCGTTGAACTTGGCATCTTCAGCAGCCTGAGCCTCAGCAGGGTCAGAGGGAGTAGGGTCGTTCCACTTGGGGTTCAGACGTCCGACCATGGCACCGAGACCGAAGGCGCCCTCGCTGAAACGCTTCTCGAGGCCAGCAGCAGCAATGGCGGCGGGGTCGAAGACAGAGATACCATTGTCGTGGGCATCGAGGGCCTCGACAAAGTTTTCGTACAACTTCTTGTAGATCAAATCGACATCGGGAGAATCCTCAGAGAGTCCGAGGCGCTCAGCAACGATGGCACGGCCGAAGTGCAGGAAGACCAGACCAGCACTGGAGAGCTTTGTTGGGCGGCCGGGGAAGGTGGTGGTGAAGCCTCGTTGGTGGTGATCGAAGCGGCGCTTCTCAGCGTCGTACTCTCCACCGACGTCGACGACAGTGTGGCAGGTGGCTAGGACAGCAGGATCGCGGGTACGGACGAGGTCGGCGTCACGGTAGGCAGGAAGACGACGGAGCATGTGAATGGCGAGGGCCTCGTCAGCGTGGAAGTGGCCATTGTGAGTGCCGATGAGGGGACCGTTGCCCGATGTCTTTACGCGCTTAGCTGCTGATTCGGCCATTGTGACGAAGAGGCGACGGAACATAAACTCGCAAAACGTAGGATACAGAAAATAGATAGATAGTAAGTATCCTTTTGAGCGGGTCCAAGATGGTATGAAATATCCAACTAAATTATTTTGTACATTAGGTAAGCAGATTCGAGTTTTTGGTTTGCTGTATCGAATTAGTTGAGTGAGTTGAGTTTTCAATGACCCAAAGGTCCGTCTTCTGGTTTGTGAGAGAGAGAGATAATGTGGGGGAGAGACGGAAAAGTTGTCACTTCAGTATGGGAGGTAGTAAATAGGTGAATCAATTAAGCCAGGAAAACGCTTCTTCATGTGCTGCAGCTGAGCAGTATATCTCAATTCCCTATTACTGCTTGTACTGTAGAACTATTACATATATCAAAATGTAGACCCTGAGATGTTGAATCGAAGGCGAACCAATCATTGTGCATGAATTACACAATCTAGACCCATCTCCAGAAATTTGGTGTATGTATTATCCGATCGGATGTACTACATAGTATAGTCCACGCAATTTATATTTTACTGTATTCTACGATTCCTGCTTACACAATTTCGAAGATCTACGCTTGGCCTATTGGTAAAGTCCATAATAACTGCTGATTAGGAACCGCGCTATGGTCTCTGTATCCCGAGTCATGTTGAGTCCCAGAGAGTACGGAATACTGACTGGGTATCTTTGCAAAGCTCGGCTTTTCTTTGAGAGGTAGGAGATGAAGCTATTACTGACTGTTCAGACTACATAAGTACCGGACGAACTACTAGTAGCGTTATCAATCACTGTCCGCCCGCCCAACACGGCCCTACTAAGAAAACAGAAATTTCCATGATATGGAGCACATGTCGATCGTCCACTATAACAAACAAACTACTATATTTGAAACAGCTACAAGTGCCGGGATGACTTCAACAACGAAGCTTTGTAGATCGAAACTTGGCAGGAGATGGCAGTTCGTTCTACGCTTTCGTAGTCTCGTTGTATGTTCATGATGTATCATACTCATGCTCTTCCACAACCAGACAGTACAATGTTTCAGCAACATAAACAAGATTCCCACCTTGTAAGCGAGCGAGCGAGCGAACGAACCCACTGCCTGTCGTCCCGTTCTCGTATATTACTACCTACCTGACTAAATATACAACACATGGCCCGAGCAGCCATGTGGCCGCTGGGCTGTAGCCTTTGCAGTCAAAGCTCTGTTTCTGCAGCGGAAGCGAAGCGAAGCATGGATCTTATTTTTTTTTACCGCTTTGAACATTGCTTAACTAGCGGACAAAAATAATGAACTTGAGATTCTGGTCTAAATAGCACAAACCGACTTAGTAATTTCGTCTCTTGTGTGTCTAGCGGCCAACTTTGCAGATACCCTGAGGGTTGATAATGCGTAACAACCGTTGTGCAACAATGGCATGCATGATTCAATCCCGAGTGTCATATTATGTATCTTAGTCTATATATTTACATAACCAGTCCCTCGTTGTTTTACATCGTGTCTCATTACGAGCACTAAAAAGAAGAAGTAGAAGAAGAAAAATTCGAATGGCTAACCGCCGTTGCCCTTTTTTCTACCAAGCAGTTAAAAAGAAAATAAACAACACACTGGTACGCCTTAGGTATCATGCAATGCAATGCATTAAAAAACAATTCAATCAGCCGCTCGGTCCTCTCTCGTTCCACTTCTGCTCCAATGCGCCTTATGATTTCAGCAAGTCATGACTCGTCATGAATACTTTTTGTGCATTGATGCCCGCGGAGCTTTCCCGGCAGGTTTTCAGCCCCGCCTGCAGGCGACCACTCAGTCTTGTGTCGTTGGAGTAGGGGTTCGAGCAACAACAGATACTTAAGTGGGAAAGCCGTACACAGCATACGCAAACATGTCGTCTGCAGGAGGGCTCGAGCTCAGAAGGGAGCTGAAATAAGTGTAATCCGGGAGGAGTGTTGGTGAAATAGGCCTGCGTCGATCGCACTGGTGCATCTTTACCAAGGTGCTACGGTTATATTGTGACGTTGTGTTGAAGTGTGAATGACCTGGTATCGCCCTGGAAATGCCCAAACGCCATATATCCGTTTATATCTTGAAAAATGTCCAATGTCTGCACACATAAACTCGCAATTCGAAAACCAGGGTTTACTATAAGATGAGTTGCTTGAGATTGCGCTGGATAATCATGTCCTGGACAGAGGCCATGGTAATTTTGAGCAGATTTGTATCGGTAGCGTTGGTGAAATGGCCATAGATTTCCTTTTCGGTGTTTCGGTTTAGGGCCTTGAACTTGTCGAGGAAATATTTGCTGGCCGCCTTGTAATCATCCTTGGGGCCATGGTAATCGGTGAAACCGTGATTTGTGATAGGGCTCCTGGGAAGCTTCTCTTTGAAGAGATCCATCTTGTTGAGGAAAAGGATGAGTGCAGACCTGGCAAACCAATGGGAATTTGCAATTGACTCCCAGAGCATGAGCGCCTCGTTCATTTGATTCTGCATGGCTGTTAGCATGTGATCCGTAGGATCCGCGAGTTTGTTAAATACTGACCCCATCCTTGTCCTCAACCAGACACTGGTCGTAACCACTAATTGCGACCAAGAACAACAGGCAGTTGACATTCTCGAAACAGTGAATCCACTTCTTTCGCTCTGATCGCTGACCACCAACATCGAACATACGGTAGGTCAGCTGGCCGAGGTCGAAAATGGTCTCTGTGATACCGGTTGTACGTAATCGAGATCGGAGAAGATCTTGATCATCTGGAACATAGTCCTCTGCCCAGAGTCTATCAACGCCCTCAATAAAGCTTCCGAATACGTTAGCGCATTGTTGCACAAGTTTCAGTTCAGCTGTGGTGGTGGTGGTGCAATACGTACTAGGTGAGGTTGTCGTGGAGCGCATATTCGTTGCCCATTCCAATGGCAGTTCGAACACCGCTGTCGACCCATAGCGCCTTGACGGGCTCAAGATAATCAGCAGGCATCGGGTCGTGTGGGCTAATCTCGTGGTCGACAAGGATATGAGCCATGTATTTCTGCAGCAATTGTCAGTCATTGGGAATGTCTCGTGCAACGGGCCCATTTCGATTCGCCGTCAGAAGTGGTGACATTCCGGCGATCACGGTCCGAGTCAAGGAGAATTGACTTACCTCGTTATCGGGACTATCGAAATGAAGGTCATGTTCACCCATTGCCTCAGCAATAACCTTGAAAGATTGAACGATATTATTGAAGATGACAGGCTTCCATTCCAGCTTCTCGTTTTTGCTGAAGCCTTGGGAGTAGATGAGCTTCATCTGCTTGAGGACGGTAGATTTTCCAGATTCTCCAGCACCTATTGGGCGCACACAGCGTGTCAGTCGGTTCGTCTCAGAGAGCGATGTGACCGTTCCTACCTAGCAGGAGGAGCTTGACCTCCTTCGATAATCTCTTCTCATCCTGACGGAGTTGCTTCTCGATCTCACGGGATCTCGCAAGACCGCGATCGCCTTTGTCTCGGCTTCCGAAGCACATTGTGGGTTGTTGGAGCGAAATTGGAGCGACTAGTCTGGCTGGAGCAAATGCGAGACAACAGAAAAGATGGCGTCGACTGAGCCGGAACGCAAATCGATTTCGCAAGCGCGTAAGGTTATGATGGTCGAGTTGAAGCTACGCTGTAAGGATTGAAGATTGAACAAAGTCAACGCTCAAGCTGGGTATCGAGGGATTAGGAGACCAGTTGCAAGACGAGGTCGCGAAAACAACGGGAGACCCAGGGTCGAGTCACGTATTCGATGGAGGGTTCGGTCAAGATGGCGTTGGAGACAATATGTCTCGATGGATCGGCACAATCAGCAGGGTTAGTTAGGTGACGCAAGATGAGGCCAACAAGTTTCCCATTCCCGTTGAATAGCAAACAAGATCAGAAGAGGAAGAAGAGGTCGCTCTTCGGGGCGTGTTGGTTCAAGTAAAGTAAATATAACTTAGAGGGTGTGGGGGGAAAAGAAACGATGGCAGGACAGGGACGACACTGGACGGGATAGGTTGGACTAAGATAGGATAGAATGGGGACAAAACGAGCAAGCCAAGCGAGTTTGAGACAGGGAACTAGAGACGGGTCGTTTATTAATTATGTATTGACATCCATCTATCATCCATGGATCACATCCTAAACTAGCCTGGCTAGGCGAAAATAGAGAATAAATCAAGTAGATACAGGGACGACAGGCATGGCAACGGCACAGCGAAACAGAGAGACGGGAGGTTGCTACTGTAATCTCATAGCACTGCGCTGCACTGCGCTGCACTGCACTGCAGGGTCACGATCCATCCTAACCTGGGCTTTAGGTTGTTCATCCCGTCGTCTGGTTGCCTCCAGGTACTTTCTTAGGTACTATGTAGAGGTAGTAGGTTCTTTCCCCTTCTCGCCCAGGGCCCTGCAAGCTAAGGTTTATGGCAGTGGAGTCGACCCCCGGAGCGTCCATACCCAGCAGGTACCTACTACCTACCCAGTACTCAGGTAGCTGGTAGGCACTTGAACAGTGGGCTCCATCTATGGATTGGTGTGAGAGTGGATCGTTGGACAGTGGAGGCGGAAGGAAGCTACTGCACCAATTGAAGTACTGCGTGCCGTAGCGCTCCTACCTAAAGCATGCCGTCCGTTCCCGGCGATGAAAAACTTCCATCTTGGGCCCCCTTCCATTGTATGTACTCACCTACTAACCTACTACCGAGGTAACGGACCGTACCTAGAGAATCGAGCCAGCCCATGGAGGAGATAAGCATTCATCTCAATCAATGTACCGTGATGGTTCGTCCTCTTCACCTCTTTGGTACAGTATCTTCTTTCCAGGTTTATCCCCGTCTCTGGCAGCGGACTATGTTGCCTAAAAGCCCCTTGAAACACGAACCCTCGAGCGGGCCAGGCGGGTAAGTACCTGCTATTCGGAACCGTTCATGGGTCATTCAGTGGCTCAGCACTTACACAAGGTTTCTCTTTTCTTTTTCCATTTCTTCTTCTCTTTCTTTTTTTGCCTCCATGTTAGCTGCAATGCGACTCTGGAAGGTCATCCGCGCTTAAACGACCTCCACTCAGCTAGCTACTCTACTACTGCAGAAGAAACATTGCTCATGATCGTAGCAGCCAAGGGCCCATTTATTACCACGAGGGGTCGGGCAGTGGGTGCCAACGTTAGCTACCTAGGTATGGACGGATGCCGACCTATGCTGGTAATTGTAGCGTAGCAGCCAAGCTGAACAGCGGTACAGTATGCATGAGATGAGGCTCGTCATCAACGGGCGGTCATAACTAACTGACATACACACAGTACTCTACAAGCAGTAGTACAACGCAACTCTATCAACGATTGCATCCGACTCCAGTTGGCAGGTGACAGTTGCCAGCGAAACCAGTTGGCTTCCATCTCTTTGATTGCAAATAGACTTCTATACATCAATCGTCCGTGCTCCGATTGCCATGTGGTTCAGGGCAGGGCAGGCTGTTCTAAAAACTCAGGCTCAGACATTGATACGCAGCTTGGCTGGGCTGAAATTGGCTGCACGCCGCTCGTCCACAAACTCCAATCTAACAAAACCTCCTAGAGCCGGTGATCGACATGATCCAGTCCTGACATGACGCCGCTTCTTACAAGGCCGTGCTTACGATCTAGGGGCTTATTTTAGTGACCCCTAATTCCACACTCGTCCGAACAACACAACACACCGTCTCTTCAGATCAAAGAAGATCGAGAATCAGAAACTGGAGCAAGACGACGAACTGCTTCCGAAATTCCCGAAGGAAAATTCTAGTGAAACATCCACACTGACATGACACGACTTGACTAGACTAGCTCTCTGGTTATTGCGGCGAGGTGGTCCCTGCTCAGTAAACAAGAACAAAGCCCATTGATGAGTTCTACGACTAAACTGCATCCGTCGTCTTGTCCATGTTGAAGAAATTGAACTCCCTCTTCAGACACGCTACGCTACTGCATCGCGGAGCCGATAATCTGTCCAGCGGACCTGAGTCTCAAACAAAAACACCAAAGAACTATCTCCATTCACTAGCAGAGTCTTTAGTCGTCCGCTTTGATCGCGGCATTCTTCTCCTCATTGGCATCCACTCCCCAGAACGTGGAAACTTGACTGACCCTTGCTCAACCTGCAGGAGTTCCTCTCTTCTATCCTAGTTAGCCCACTCATTTCCGTTGACGGTTGCAGGGACCACTCGTCATCACATCATACCGCACCACACAATGATAGGGGAAACGTTGTAACAATTTACCTATCCGACGTTCATCCTGTAGTATCGTTTCCACGTCCACAAACTCGACTAGCCAAACATCACATTCAGCTAGGTACATAGAAAAAGCAATAATCGAGCGTTTAGCCTGTGACTCGTCATGATGACCTGAAAGTGTCCTCAACATTAAGCCCAACCCACTCACTTCGATTTACATCAACTCAAGCACCAACAGCACGAAAAACACCACATAGTGTGCTTGAGCAGCGATCAGATGTTCAAAACCCACGGATGATTCTGATTCAATATGGAATTTTGATGGCGCTAAAACGAGTGAATTCGGAAACAGGTGTTAAAGAGGAATAGAGCATATGTTCAAGCCCACTACACCTGAGAACGGCCTGGCTTTCAGCACGGATGTTTCCTTTTCTCTGGTGATGAAGAAAAAACTGTGATTTCAAATCGGCGGCAAAACAGCCGATTTTGGTACGGACGGGTCTCGAGGGGAGAAAAGATTCCCATGCTTCCAAAAGCTCTGGCCATGTTACACGGAAGTTCTCAACTCCAATAGAGATCAGCAACGTTCCCATTAATCGATGAACATTACTACTGTACGGGTGGATGGCAGAAAAGCAGGGGCACGCACTTTCTGCCCTGCAAAATAATCGACTCGTCGTTTGAGCTCTAATAGGAGAAGGAGTGGCGAGCAAGGATTGCTCTCGGATCCAAGACGTCCCGAAAAGCACATTTTACATATCTGAGTTATCTGATGTGGCCTCCTGCAAAGTGACGCTCAGCTGAACGGCAACGGATTCAAATATATGATGTGTAGTATGCAATATGCGGAATATAGGAAAGGTTGCCTCTAGTGTCCGTCGTCGATCTGCATAATTCCGCCATGTTATGAATGGGTAGGACAGATCTCCCGCTCCTGGTGGTAAGGCTTGATTCTGTTTGGCTGGACTACGGCTGTCTATATCAATCATTGGACGCCAACAGTGAATGCCTCTGCGCTAACAGAACATCTAGAAGCTCAATTCTCCCGGCCTAATACCATTCCTGACTTAGTAGTACGTAACGGATATGAGTTCTTTCTTGTATAGGTACCTAGATAGAGTTCAAGTGACAATTGGCAAATTGTATAAAGGTAGCAAACACGCATACAAGCTGATGCATGTTAATGGTTTCGCCGTGTCATTCTTGTTGGCTGCTGTTGGATCATGATGAAACATGATTGTTACCGTCACATACCAGTCTGAACAAAGAGGTCGTTGTGTGGGATGATGTGATCTATCCAATCGAAATAACCCATGGACATACCGTCTAATTTATTATATCAGAGTTCAAATAATGGTGAGACTTCGGTTGTTCCTACACACTTGCGGCACTCAAAGCGATCATATACTTTCAACCCGGTATACTATTCTACGATAGCCAGGAGCATAATGCTCCGAACCCACTGAGCTTCACGTTGTGATAGTTACACAGCTTTTAAAACTGTCCGTTGCCATGTAGCCAAAGTCTGAAACTATCACCGTCTCTTGTGAAAAGCTCAAGTACATATCATTATGACTCCAGTGACTTGGGCAAAAATGCAGAAGCACTTCATTAAACCATGGCTACGTGGATTAGGATTTTACTGCAAGGAAAAGGCTCCGCGTCCGAAAAGAAGCTTCGTTTGCGAGAATAATGCCGTACATACGTGCGTATGCACGGCACTATCTATGAAACAAGTTGAAACAAAGGTTGTGTTGTTAGCTTTATGGCTTAATGACAGGGATCTGATCTACTTCCGGAACATCTAAACCAGGTCATGCATTAACATCTGTTGGCAGTGAGCCTCCCGCATTCCACGGCATGTGAATTGGAAATTCGAAGCTGCTGATATGTGCTTTTTTCCAACACCCGAGCTATGCGATGAGTTGACAGCTACAGTGTCCTCACCCGTTAACTTGTACATAAGCCTATGATTTGCCTACCCTACAACACCTCAGTAATCTCGTCATCACACATTCTCGTCGTTTGATATCGCAGACATGAAGTCAACGCTTTGTTCTATACTTCATAACAATGGCGGGAAAATCATAACTTGTCTAAGGCCGAGGTTTAATAAAGTGGTATCCGGGTATCAAGTGCCCATCATCAAAGTATCCAACCCACCACCTCTAAACCACCAGCTTGCATCTTTGCGTCAAGTGTGAAAAAGCAAAATTCTATCTAAAAATGGAAACCCCAAAAGTTCAACGCCACATTCATGCCGCTCTATCCTGAAAATCGTTCTCGCTTTGAGGGTATGGGGTTTGGATCCATGGCTGGATCCCATCGCGGGATGTTCGTCTAAATCAATGATATCATCGAGGCTTCGACTGAAGCCTCGCGCCAACGCTAATGAAGCAACGCAAAATCGAAATGGCAGCATCTCGTCTAGTACCAAGTGTTTTTGGGATCAAGATTGTAAAGAATTTTGCAACTCTGCTTCTGGCACATCTTTCCACGATCGAGGGTCTTGAATAAAGGTCCTTCAGGGCCAGTGACGTAGTGATACTGACCAAAGAAGCGCCACTGACGAGGATCAGCGAGAGAATACACTTCGTCACCCCAATGTCCACGGTAATGAAACCAAGATGTTGGCGCATGAGGATTTGAGGCTGCGGGAACGAGGCTCAGAGGTTCATGCGTAGCTTCTGGTTCGTGGCTGTCTTGTTTGGTATAATCGTAATGATATGCGTAGTTGTTAAGGGACGGATCCCATAGAGGTCCCTTATCTGTAACATCTTTAAGGAGCTTGAATGGGAGGATATAAGGATGTTTGCCTGGTAGAGCGTACATCGCATGTGATCCAACTGCCGAATAGATGACGGGTCGTTCTCCGCGCTTTTCAACAGCCTCAAAAGCATACGCTTGCCCACCCTCGTGTTCTGAAAAGAACACACCCCGGGGGATGCCGTGCTCGAAGCGCACCATACAATGCTCCCAATCGCCCACATGGTTTCCAAAACGAATTCCCAAAACGGTTTGGCCAAGATTGTATGAATAGAAGAAGAACCAGAAGGCGTCGACGATACCAGATCCCTTGTCAACAACTACCAGCACGGCTGGAGCAGCTGAATAACCATTTTCGTCTGGCTTATGGCCATAAGATTCTGAACGACGACCGTTTTGGAATTTGCGATGTCTGGGATCTGAGATCTTGTGTACAGGGCGGTTCTTGTCGACATCGTACCAAGTGCTGGGTTCTCGAGACTCCGGTTGTCCTCCAGGGTTTCCTATAGGTGTTTCTGTGTCCTGTTCTCCGTCGGGATCATCTGGGAAAGGTTTAGGAATGTTGTAATGACTGTGTAGCCAATTGGGTCGTGACTCAACATCGTCATCGCTTCGAAGAGTGATGTTGCCGGAGTACTTGTTTAGTTTGTGTAAATTGTGAAGAGTCCATTTCTCAGTCGAGTTGATAAGCTCGTCACCGGCATACGCGGTCATGTGTTCGACATGCTGACGAATGTCTGAAGGCCAAAACTCCTCCCCAGAATACAGATGAACCAAAGGCGCATGTTTGGTGACATAGTCGGGGACATCGCGGAGGATCCGGCGACGCTGGTTTGCATTTCGTTTGCGATCTTGACGTGGAACCTCCTCGGGCTCCCAAGCCAGAGAACGGCGCTTCAAATCTCCCCATTCAGGCTCCTCGTCGTCATTGTTCCCACGAGTAGCAGGGTCACTGCGCAAGTGGTGTAGTCCGCACAAACTAATCCAGCGACAGGCTTGACGATCCAGAAAGTACGGGCTGCTATTAACCCAGCGTCGGTCCCTTGCTCGTCTCTCTGGGCCTTTATCTGTCGGGTCCAGTACTCGAGGAAGCAGCCATGCGCCGAACGAGATAATCAGCATAAAAGCCAGCAATATGGAGAAGCGACGCAACCAAATCATGGCTATATCGATGACAAGCACATATGGTGTAGGATTCGTAGGAATTGAGCACGAAGCGTATCGAGTATTTGATAGCGACAGGGCCGAAGCGGTCGGAGGTATCGATCAAACAGCCAGGTGGAAAGAAGGGTCTAAGACAGGATAGGCCGGCTACACAGGCATCAACGAACGAAGAGGAACAAAGAAGGTCGATACCGCTCGCGGCATATCGTTGGGTGTTATGGAGAAAGAAAGAAAGGAATAAAAGAAGAAGAAAAAAAGGGCTTTGACTAAGTCGATAACCGAAAAGAAGCGCGCGCCATAGTCATGGTCATGGTCGTTGATCGGCAAGGATGCGGATGGATTGGCGGAGTGTGCGGTGACTGGTTGAGACGTAACTTGATGAGTGGAGGGAGGGAGGGAGGCGAGTCCAGGGTGAGTAATGCAGGTACTTGACATTTTAGGCAATGGAACCGCAAACTTGCAGCCCTGAATAAGTGATGGAGGTACCTGAAGGATGGAGTATTTCTTGTTTCTTTGTTTGGCAACTCTAGTCTTTACAGGTATCGAGTACGAATACGTAGACATCTCTCCATTGAATCTGGGGTAAGGTCATCCATCATCCATGGATCCATGTTTCATGCAGAGGTTCCTTGCTCAATTAAAGCATGATCGCAAGTCCTGATGAATGAATGACCTACGTACTCAACTCAGACATTCATACAATGGCAAGCCACAGATCAGACTTACTTCCGCATTCAGACATTCTTTTTACCAAGGTTTCGAGCCTGCATCAAATGGATACTACATCCATCCCGAAGTACCTTCGTAACTGTAGGTAGCCAAAGACCGCAAGTTTTATGCCCATGTGCTGAGTTCCATCCCGTGGGTAGGAAATGTTTTAGCGCAAGACCCCCTCTTAAAAACTGACAGGCTTCCCCTCTTGTCCCTCCCAGAGCCTCCATTCCAAGAACCCCAGCACCGCTACAACCCTGGAATGGACCGATTGTTTGAACCATTGTGTCAAAAGTACACGCAAATCCGTATTAAACCCCATCCAACAGGAGGTACCGGGCACTTCACTTGTGGGTAAAAAGATCGAGACTGGTCCAGAGCGCAGGGATTTGACGATGGATGCTATGCTTGCAGTCCTGAGTACGGTGCCTCAAGTTTTTCGAAAGAAACAGCTATATCTGACTAGTTCACCGTCAGTCTCTCTTCCCAACAAATCATCCTTAGCGGAAATAGGATGGATGAACGCACGAGAAAGGCGGGGGAACTCTGCTGAGTGATATGATCATTCTGTCTCTGCGAGTCACGACACACTATCCTGCTCTGCAAGTGAATTACTGGTGCCAAATACGTCTTGAGGTACACTATTACAGAGGAATGAAAGACACTAGAAACGTGGATAGTCATTCGGCTCACGAGACCTCACCACGAGCTTATATCACTGGCCACGACCGTCTGATACTGGTCGAGATGTCCTAATATTACACAGAAGCTACAGAAGTAACAAGAAGATCTTGTATTCACAGCCCAAAATTCCTAACTGGTCTATCTCGGGGCTTGTTCTGGGTTGAACCAGAACACCAAATGCAGCTAATGCAATAGATCAAAATGGTTCCATGTCTGCAGTACTTCTACTACCGCTACATGATGCTTACGAACTGGCGTGCATGCTATGTCGGTGAACATGAAGTGATTCTGAGCATAAAAGGCTAATGTCGAACGTTGACCGCATAACTGGACCAGCAGTAGTCTCATCGAAGAAAAGGGCATGTGAGTTTCAGGCACAGCCAAGTATTCATAATCTTTCTCATATTAACAGAAGCTTCCAGGGGAGGCCATGGAAGACGAAATGATAGCAAGTCACAAATAGAAACAGTGACAACGTAAACATGTTATTCAATGTGGGCGATAGTGCACCACGGGTATCATAAATCTATACCTCCCTTTATCGTCATCTTCTTGATCTTGACAGATCCGACTTCGTCATCCTAAAACGCTTTGATCCATAACTGCCCGTCGAATACTTATTCTGCCATTGACATGTCTTCGTCTTCGTCTTCGTCAGTTTCGCTCTGGTCCTCATACTGGTCCATCTCGTCATATTCTCCTCCATGCAGCTCATTCCACCTATTCGGGGTAGGAGTCGACAAGTTCCCTTCGAGGTATGACCCCTCCACATCTCTTGATGCAGATGGTGTCAAGGTCGTCGCCCCTACCTCCGATCCGCGACCACGGCCCTGGCCGGCTCGAAGTCTCGGCCGTCCACCCCTTCGTCCACTTGCACGCCGCCTCTCTCGTTTGGGAATGACTTCCTCTCCGTCTTCGTTTAGCAATCTCCTCCTCCGCCTAGGCTTATAGTCGGGGTCTCGATTGTCCTTGAAATCTTGTCCTTCGCCATCTTTTGCCCATACAGTGACCTGATCTGTCTCGCCCTTCCTCTTCTTCAGTGCCATCAGGTTTTCCAAGAATCGCGTCTGCTGAGCTCGCTCTCCTGACCTATCCTTTCCGACAGGAATTCGAATGTTCCATTCTTCTCTAATGGCAGCTAGTGGATCTTCTCGAATAATGTTCGGCTTGCCAATGGTCTCCTTAGTCGCGATCCTCGAGGCACAAGCGCCCAGAAAGTCAACGTTTCCTTCTAGATGGCGTAGAGCAGGTAGAGGGTTCTCGTTATCGTGCGATGTAAAAATGGCTTCTGTGCCAACAACCTCGGCCCATGAGCCCTCAAAAGTTCGGCCTTTGTACGATATAATCGGGTGTGGTGAATGCAATTCCAATATCTGAATATCCTCAGTCTCGTTACGGGCCTTGTTCCCATTCTCTTTTGTGTCGTCCGCTGCATCGCTGCGGTCAACTCCTTTGCCTTTATCGTTACCCAGAGCCGGGTCGATCTCGGGTTCGTCGTCGTCAGCCTCTGGTTCCGGTAAAGGTTCGTTGTCGTTATCATCCTCGTTATCCTCTGCAGCGCGAAGGCCTCTCCAACTAGGGTTATGATCAAGCCAAGTTTTATAATATCCGCCTCTGCTATGGTGCGGTGTACGCGGTTGTCTGTCCTTGAATTCGGGATATGATAGATCGAGGGTTAAGTAGTAGGTCTAACAACAGTCAGCTGGTTATGTATGGTGAGCGCGTCGATTGAATGGGCAGTACCTCGGTTTCGGTGGTAGAATATTCGTATTCCCATTCTTCTTGTTCATCTTTTTCTAACTGTTCCTCAACCCTAAGAATTGCCGCCGTCTCAGCCGCCGTCGTCTCGTCTGGTGTAGTCATGCTGTATGCGCCAGGTCGCCCAACCAGTGGTAGAATAGTGTATGGGATATAATAGATCACCCAATAGAAGGTCGGTTTACGCGAAGGAGTTGTATTCACATCAGCGCATCTGAGGCTTTGAAAGCGACACAGTTCGGAGAGTCAACAATACCTTTGTTGACAAAGGCAAAGCTTTCGTCGCGAAACTTTAAGCTTAGCCAAGGTACTTACCAATTGGGGTCTCAAAGTCGGTCAGAGATGGCACTTTGTAGGAAAAGTCCAGAATTGCAGGGATCAGGCGGGGCAGCTTCTGTGGCTCACAACTGCCCCGCTATCGCTATCAGGCTGGCTTGCAACATTTGATGAGTCTTATTGGATTTTGAACTTGGTCATATCTTACTTGACATTCTCAAAACACCACGCCCTTGAGTCATCCGAAGCTCCCCTTTGCTCTTTGTATATCATAACTATTTAACAGTAATCGTTCCCTTCCACTGAGAGAGGAACGTCAAGCATCTATTCTTCAATCTTCTTCACATCTGTCCTATCTATTCCAGAGCAAGATGCCCACTGTACACCTATTAGATTATGTTGCCGGCAACATCAGGAGTCTGGTGAATGCCATTGAAAAATGTGGCTACGAGGTCGAATGGGTTCGATCACCCGAGGAGGTTCCCAAGGCAGAGGTTCGGCGAGACTCTTCTCTCTCATGTGTCCATCATGACTGATGCGTTTTAGAAACTTATCCTTCCCGGTGTCGGCCACTTCGGCCACTGTCTTTCCCAGCTTTCTCAAGCAGGCTATCTAGAACCAATCAAGAAGCACATCGCTGATGGGAAGCCCTTCTTCGGTGTTTGCGTCGGCCTGCAAGCTCTCTTCCAGGGTTCTGTTGAGGATCCTGAAATCCCCGGTCTCGGAGTCGTGCCAGCTACTTTGGATCGATTCGACGACTCAAGTAAATCAGTACCTCACATTGGTTGGAACAATGCCTTCACGGGTGGAAAGGCCATGTACGACCTCCAACCTGACTCAAAGTATTACTATGTTCACTCTTACAAGTGTCCCTATAAGCCAGGGGAACTTGAGTCGCAAGGATGGACTGTTGCGACTGGCACCTACGGCACCGAGACTTTTGTAGGTGCCATCGCCAAGGGCAATATCTACGCAACCCAATTCCACCCAGAGAAATCCGGCGCTGCGGGTCTAAGGACTCTCTGTGCCTTCCTTACTGGCGAAGGTCTGAAAACCCTCGGTAATATAGTCGACGAAGCCGTCGCCAATGCTCCAGTCAAGTTCGAGGACAGCCTGACACGACGAGTCATTGCATGCTTGGATGTACGCACAAATGACCAAGGCGATCTGGTTGTTACCAAGGGTGACCAGTACGATGTCCGCGAGAAGGGCGACGATCGAAACGTGCGTAACCTGGGCAAGCCTGTCGAAATGGCTAAGCGATACTACGAATCTGGTGCGGATGAGGTTACATTCCTCAACATCACTTCTTTCCGGGACTGCCCAGTTGCCGATCTCCCCATGCTCGAGGTTGTTCGTCAGACGTCTCGTACTGTTTTTGTGCCCCTAACCATCGGTGGCGGCATCCGTGACACCGTGGATACTGATGGCACAAAGGTTTCAGCACTTGAGATTGCTACCATGTACTTCAAGTCTGGTGCTGACAAGGTGTCGATTGGTTCTGATGCTGTCCTTGCTGCCGAAGAGTACTACTCTCTTGGCCGTAAGCTCTTTGGCAACACCGCAATTGAGCAGATTTCACGGGCCTACGGTAACCAGGCCGTTGTTGTGAGTGTTGACCCCAAGCGCGTCTATGTTCCTAAGCCAGATGCTACCCGACACAATATCGTCAAGACACAGTTCCCCGGCCCCAAGGGTGAGGAGTACTGTTGGTACGCCTGCACGATCAAGGGTGGTCGTGAAACTCGGGACATGGACGTGGTTGAGCTTGTCCAGGCTGTTGAAGCGATGGGAACTGGAGAGATTCTCCTCAACTGCATTGACAAGGACGGCACCAACAGTGGGTTTGACTTCGAGCTCATCAACCAGGTTAAGGGAGCTGTCAAGATTCCCGTCATTGCCTCGAGTGGTGCTGGCAACCCGGCTCACTTTGAAGATGTATTCCAAAAGACTACGACAGATGCCGCTTTGGGTGCTGGAATGTTCCACCGCGGCGAGTACACAGTCAAGCAGGTCAAGGATTATCTACAAGAAAAGGGTCTCAAGGTGAGACAGTTCGAAGAGGGCTTCTAGGCCAACATGAGATAGAACAAAGAATAAACTTATAGACAACTTCTTGAATTCGGTAAATATCGCCTTGGTATAATTTCGACTAACAGGCATGTACTGGATAAAGAGTCATAACCATAAAAGCTTCAGTATAGCACAGAGACACCTATACGCTCCAACACCTTAAAAATCCATCAACAGAAAAGGGATGCGCCAAAAGCCCTGGGTTTGTTGAACTTTTGCGACTCAACGCCAATGCTACCAGACCTCTTCAAGAATAGCAGAGCAGATCGCCGAGCGAGCCTCCAGACTAAATTTTGGAAAACACCAACGAACGTAAAATGACATAAGAGACAAAGGACATATGCACTC
Organism: Fusarium transvaalense; assembly: GCA_013623685.1. NCBI lineage: Eukaryota > Fungi > Ascomycota > Sordariomycetes > Hypocreales > Nectriaceae > Fusarium > Fusarium transvaalense. Next base: position 28,900 of record JABFFG010000162.1, read on the forward strand.
CCAAACTCCACAAAGAAGGAAGCAGCTTGTTGCCTATAGCTCCATACCCATCAACATCCACTTCTTGCTCGTAACATCAAGATCATGAGCCCAGTGATCCAGGGTAACCATGTCGAAGCCAACCCACTGAAGGCTCTTTGACAGAGAGTGAACGTCATCCGCGGGGATACGTCTGTCAATGCAAGTAACAATGTGGGCACAGTCCAAAGGACCATCGGCCAGTTCGATAAGGGCCATAAGACTAGAAGATGAGGTTAGTGAGGTGCAACAAATGGGGAAGGTAGGTAACATACGCCTTTTTCAGGTCTCGGCCGAGAACGCCTTCGATATCGAAGAAGACAAAGAGAGATTTCTCCTCTCCATCATCAGCAACAAAGGCACGGAAGCTCGCACCGCCGGCATAGTCCCACATCTCCAGCCAAGCGGTAATGTCGTAGGCAGATAGCTTGTTATCGGAAACAGGCTTGAAGTGTTCGGGAAGCCGGTCATCGGGCGGCGGCGTTGGTAAAAAAGCACCAGACAGGCCGGAGCCATTCATCGACGAATTCCTCTCACCGTGGAAAGTCGCCTTCATGGACTCGCAAAAGAATCTCTCACATTCTTCCCTGATCGAAAGTGCTGCCCCCCCTCGTCGGCCCAGGCGCCGGCCTGGGATCTCGCGCTTCTTGTTTTTGGGCAAGAGGGCGAGCTCGTTAGACGAGGTTAATGCGGCGAGGGGGGGACTTGTTGGAGGGGAGGGTAATCCTGAGGAAGGGACCTCAGGAATACCACTCGGCCCCTGGAGCAGAGTTAGCATCGCAACGCAGATGTAGTGTTTTATGGATATAACGTACCTGCAACCCCGGTAGTGCAGTAGTGGAGGCCCTTGAGGTTGGCGGCAGAGTCGACGAGGTAGCAAGAGGCAAGGACATTGACCTTCTGGGCAACGGCCTCGCCGTAATTACTACTGTAATTCAAATTCTGATTATTCATTGGCGCCATTGCTGATGATGTTTCCTGGGTATCGACTAAAGTGGTGATAATTGTTGGGAAAGGGTTGGAGGTTGTTGATCGACGGAGGTTGGTTGGTAACGGTTGTTTGAAGTGACTCGAGAGCCGGGTTGGAAATCCTTTTAAAAGATTTGTGTTGTTTGTTTAGAGACGAAAGAGTCGGAGAACCAGCTGTGGATACGTGCGTCGCGACGACGTTAGTTACGTATTTTGGTAACTCGTGGAGACTGTCTGAACTTGGGGGAGAGTAGTTGTCAAGGTTTTGGCAGCGGTGTGGACGGGGGAGGGTGAAGACGAGGATAAATACTGAGAATTGAGTGTGTCAGGCCTTGAGGGAAGGACAGGAGCCCAGGAATCTGACGCTTGGGGCAGCGAGTTGTGTGGACCCCTCACCTGAGGCTCTGGAATTTGTGCACCACAGTGGAGGTAGCGCTTGCCACACCCATTAGGTGGCATCCATTAGAGCCGGGGTAACAGTTTTACGCAGTCCCAGTGGATGGACAGGCATTGTACAGTGCGACTCTCTTATCTTGGCAAACGCTGATGTGAGTTCAGCCGAGCGAAATGGAAAGAAATACTTGGATGAGTTATTGTTGATCAGGGCCAGGATATCGTCATCCAGTCACAAACTTGATGAGGATCTTGTAATTCTTGCAATTCACTGTCAACATCTACAGCACCCTCGTTTTCCAGTGATCATCAGCGGAATTTCAACTCATTTCTAATCAAGATGAATCATAACTTCCAACCCGACCTTACCTTAGCCAAGCAGCCAAGCAATCTTCTAAACCTAGCACACGCTTTCGCACTAACGCGAACGCCTCCGCAACACATGGGAAGGTCTACTGGCCAAGGGCTGAGAATGTTAATGTTAGTCGCCAGATGGCAACAAAGTAAAGATAACCAATTTGATGCTCATGCAGTCCCAAAGTGTATTTCATGAATGAACGCAGGCTTATCAAGGGCTACACACAGTAGGTAGTGTCAGCTAGCTACTGTCGGGTTCTTTGGTTGCACATCACCGTTACACACAACGTTTCCAAGACTGTCTCACGCAATGTGAGCCACCCCAGTCCGGAAGAGTCTAGAATTCTCTGTGAGCGTCTTTGTAAGATGATGCTATTCAGCGCTTACATACTGTGGTAACGGACAACATACACGCTGTAGATCCATGCATTGCACAGCAATTACTATATCCAGTTCTTCATGCCGCTGCGCTGTGCCACGTCTTCTGCCAATCCATTGTGTGATGGGAATTAAGAGGGTTCTCCCAGAATTGCATGATACACAAAAGCCTCTACAGTGTCATTATCATCAAGAAACACTGTAATTATCTGGGGCACCCTCCACAGTGATCAATCACATGATCAGTATTATCATGATCGGTAACTGGATCCAATTGACTGACAGTTTTATGCAATTTTCATGATCCCCTCTGACTACAAGGTCAGGCAATGCACGCAATGATTACGATTAAAGGCGGCATTCTCGGTCAACCCAACCCACCCTAACCCAACTCAACTCAACTCATGTGTCTGTCCGTCTCCGGGCTAACTGCCCCCGTCGTGTAAGTTGATTGGTGGACACGCTATGGTCCCGACATGGTGGTGCCGTGCCCAACCCCGCGTTTTGGTTCTATTCGGGAATGCATCCGGACCGAGACCATCTTCAAAACACAGTATGTACCCATCCTGGCTGCACCTCTGCTGCAGCCAGAGAGCCAAGATCAACAAGCTAAATACTGAGTTCGACTTTGGTCTCTGATAGACGCATCCCTCCCTTACTAGCCTCACGCAACCTGTCATGTGAGGATACGTTTCCCAGACCAATCCATCACGGTCCTTGCATTGCTTCAGATATCAATCAATCTCTCACAATACCTATAGTGTGAGAGAACTTGAAAACGGCAGAAGACATTTAACGTAAAGAGACAAGACTATATCTTGCTATTTTCTTTATCAGAAAATAGCCGCTAAGAAAAAGTACAGTGCCCCTTCGGAAGAGTGTTTCCGTGACTTCACCCCAATGAGAACATACTTACTAGTATCATCATCATTCACTCAAGCTGTTCGTTTGAAAATGCCATCGCCGTCAAATCCATCCAATCCTCTATTGTTCAGTCAGGTCTAACCTGACCAATAAATGATATACTCCTATCCAATGACACGAGGATACACGTCCAGTGCAATCTGAGACAACATCTTCAACGCAGCTGGACAAAAGAGACATTAATATACTATCATACAGTTTTCCCACATCTTCCGTGTTACGTGTGTACTATCCTAGACATATTTGTATTCAAAGTCACCTTCCCTTCTGACACCATTATCCGTGTCGAGCACTGAGGCTCGCAAATGCATCTGGGCTGTGTCGACCATTTGTCCATGCGAGGTCCAGACCGAGATTCATACTCTCTCGGCTCCGTGCAGCAAAAGGATCCGAAGTGGTCGTAGAATTTGGGCTCACAATAGAGTTGGCAGGTGCGTTAGTCATAAACGGATTCGTTCCAGATGACATTGGCGGAGGAACATTGTGATTCTGCTGCACAGGAGCCATAGGAGTCTGTATGGGTTGGTTCTCAGGTATGGTTGGCTGTTGTGGTTGATGGCCATTCGTTGGCTGGTATGAAGACTGTGTTGACTCGGCACTTGGCTGCTGGGAAGTCATCTGTGGATAGTTGTTGAAGAGTGCCATAATCGAGGCTTTGTCTGGCCTCTGGGGCTGGTAGAACTGCTGTTGCTGTTGTTGCATGTGTGGCACCTGCTGTTGCCCATAGAATTGCTGCCCGGTTTGTTGCTGGGCAAAGGGATTATTGCTCGCTTGGGCCTGGTTCTGCACCTGTTGCATAACAGGCTGCTGGCCAAAGACCTGCTGTCCTGTTTGTGCCATGGACTGGCCAGCGTTCGCGAAGAACGGGTTCGTAGTGGTTTCAGGGGGGCTCAGAGGCGCCGGGCTCTGATATACTGCAGAACTCTGGTATATGGCTTGGTTCTGGAATGAGCTCTGTGTTTGCTCTGGGATTTGCCCAAGACTTGGCGATGCTATTCGAGTTGGAGATCGGGTGAAAGGATTGTATCCTGCAGATGCTTGGTTGGTGTTGACTTGAGGGAAAGGATTGTTTGACTGTTGCGGCTGCTGCTGAACCGCAGCAGTTGAGTTCGTGAAGAAAGGGTTATAGCCTGTCGACTGTGCTTGGAGTGGCTGCGGGTATGTCATGTTATTGCTGAAACCCAAGCTCGAGAAACCACCTGGGGTTGTGGGTGCCGAAGGGGCAACTTGTTGGTATCCCGTGAACTGTTGGACAGGTTGCGGCGCTGGCCCTCCAGTATGGTGAGGAAACAAAGGCTGCTGTGGGGAGAGTGACATATTTTGAAATGCCTGGCTGAAGGCATCGGTCGGCTGTTGCTCCTGAGCGACGGGTGCGCCGAATGGGTTTGTTTGACCATATGGGTTCCTGTTTTGAAGACTTCCCGTCGATTGAGCTGTCTGTGGTGGAGCTGTGCCTAGGTTATCAAATGGGTTCGTCGAGGCACTCGATGGAGTAGTCGGGCGGTCTGTGGCTGAACGAGAAGGCACGCTGAGACCTGCGCCGAGTCCCAGCCCTCCTGAGTTCGGTGTAAGAGGCGTCAAAGATCTTGATGTACGCAGGGTCTGTTCTCGAGGTGAAGGTGAAGGAAGAGGAGAGGGACGGCCACTTCCCTCGCCCAATCGTACAAGAGTCTCGATCGCCCTTTCGAGGTTACCATTGACACCTTTCAGCACCAAAGCATTCCTCTTGGCATCCTGAAAACCCATGTCCTGCAACCTGGCCATCTTCTGCTCCAACTCATCTGGTTGATCAAGATCCAATGTTGCGCCAAAAACCTTAGACGGCTTGTTAGGAGGTCTTGGAGACTCGGTACGACTGGCCTGAGCAGCCGCTATTGTTTTAGCATCCTTCTTCGATTTGGAGGACAAGGGAAAGATTGACGAGGCAGATCGAAATCCGAACTTGGTCGAGTTCTTAGGCGGCAACGGTGGAGGTGTTCCCTCGCCAATATGCGGAGACTTGGACTTTCCCATTACATTAACGGTATTGTTCATATACTTCTGTCGAATGAATCGTTCCATCGCGGAATCGGCTTCGTCAACGTCAACGGGCACGGGCGGCTTGCTATGTTCGGGATTGTATAAGTTATTTGACGTGACATTTCCAACCTTTCTCATATTCTGTTGATTGTGTAAGCTGGGAGTTACTCTCGGACGCGAATCTGGAAATGTTCTCGTTGCTTACATCGACTTGCTCGTTGGTCCAGCTATCCATACTCAGGGACTTGACTTTGGAGATGTGAGTGCCCAGCTTTCGATGGATCGCAGCACATCTCATGCATAAAAAAACGCCAAGCTAATAAAAACGTTAGTCAGAACCGGTTTTGGTACGCAGTAGAAATGCTTACACTCCATGATGCCCATGCTGAAGATGACAGTTCACGTTAGCAAATCCCAGCCGTTCTGCATGCCGGCCCCATGATGAGCTTCGTTGCGTGTCTAAGACGTACCTGGATTACGCGCATGGCAGTCTGCACACATATTATTGCCCGGAACATTCTGCACAAGATCTTGCAGAGCCTTTTCGTTCCGCGCTTGCTGGCGCTTGCTCATGATGCCCGACATTGGCGGCGGGTCAACTAGACGAAGGCTTCAACGGCCTCTGCCAGAAATGCAGTAACAACACGATATGTCTTGCCGTGTAACCGTCTCGAGTCGTTCGTAGGGCTCGCGCAGGACAAGGTCGGCGGTCGGAAACTCGAATACTCTCTGTACGGAGACTGGAGACCGGAATGGGGATGATCGTCAACGGGAAGAAGCAAGTTGTCGAGATTGATGTAATGGACGAGAAAAGCAATTATGGCGACAATTCATGTGAAACAAAGGCAAATAACATGTAACGCAATGCAATGTGATATGATGCGATGCGATGCAATACCATGCAATGTTGATGGATCTGAAAACAAGGAGGAAATGGAGGATGAAAGTTGACGAAGGAGCTGCTACTTGTTGCGCCGTGCGATTCAGGTCCAAGCGGGTGCGGGTGCGGGAAGAGCGCGGGCTTCTTAGGCTCTGACACAGGGTTTTGGCAGATTGAGTAGAAACCGACAGTCAGTCAGTCAATCAATCACCTTCCACGAATAGAAAGGGCAAGATTGAAATACTCTGCTTCGATTAATTTTCGACTCTGCAAAATTAAATGTAAAGCAAAAAAAATCTGAAAAAGGTTTAACTAAAAGCCAGCCAAAATACTGTCTCGTACACAGAAAAAAGCCCCTGGCCTGAACCTTTAGCTTAGAATGGTGCCCGCCCAGGGATTCTTCGTCCCCTAAAGCCACAGTGGAGTTCCATCTTGTTGCCCGCTTAGATCCACCAGTCACTTAAGGTAAGGTCAAGTTCCGTCTGGCTATCCCAACTCGTTCTAGACATGGACTCGCTCGGTCCATCCACCAGTTGAAAGCGTATTGACGGCCTTGGCTACTTGGATTTTGACGACGGCGTCAGGGGCAGGTCTCGTGGGTGAGACAGGGTTTAGGTGAAGACCGAAATTCGTTGTCCAGAACCTCGAGGGTAGCGGGAGTCGCAGATCCATATAGTACGAGGTACGTGATTGTGTCCTTTCGTAGCAGCGGTTTTTGGTTGTTACAACGTAGGTGGTGGAAATAAACGCAATTGGCGTTTATGAAAGTTTTGAACATCTACCAATCAATCTCTAGATGTGAATATTTATATGCACAACTGTTATTACATGCATAGACCTATGGTTGCATATCATGGCATACTGTACACAGATGGCTTTTTATATGAGATATTACCCGCAAACGTTCCTGTGAATGTCCTATCAGCTCAATATCGCTGCACCATCAACTTCTGACATTGACGTCTATGGTTGTTGACATACACACCTAGCTGTTCATGTTGCCCTCGAGGTGCAGCATGAGCATTAGGGTAGCTCACCTTTGAGCCAGCCACATACTTGACATTTCCCGCTGCATCGATATTCATTTCCAACCCACTGGAATCCGGATTGATTGGCGATGTATGGAATGAGGCCTGTCTGTAGAGCGATAGTCCATTGTAGGCTTGGGGAGTTTTATTTATACTCATTAGGATCATCCTACTGTAGGTAGGTTGACATGGGAATTCCCGAGACAATAGACAATAATCTGCGACCAGGCCAACACGATACTACTTAGCCTCTTCATTAGTATTAGCACAACTTGGGGATTGTAAACGCTCATTAGATGGCAGTAACTGAAGTTCATTTAGTATGATTGTATAGTCCTCCTTCACAAAATTGCTGTCATTTTCGTATACCATTGATGGTTACATCACTTAAAGTGGGAAGCAACGTCATATCATGCCGCAATAAACTTGCTGTACTCGAATATAAGACCAGCTGATTAGACTGTATACTATCAGAAAGGTAAAGCAATTCAAGAATAGGCTTTTTGAATTTCGTATTAGTTAAATTCCACCTCTTACAGCATTCCTTTGATTGACATTTGATCATCCTCCACTCGCAAAGAATCTCATTAATTATTCCCACCTCCAGCCACCTCCATCATCCCATCCCATCCCCTTGACAGGGCTTTTATTCCCAACCTCCGCCCGCCCTGGTGGTATCCCCAACCACTCAACCCTCAAATTGACCACTTGAAACCGACAACATCCTCGCAACAGTTTCGTATACATCGCCGAATTACCCCAAAAAGGACTGGTCTTGTGGCTTCAAGTGGCTGTGGTGGCTGTAAACCCACGTTTCCAACGTCAGCAACGAGGCAAACCTCGCTTTACCGTCAACTACCCCTCCACCAGGATCCCTGTCGGGCCCAATACAGAGCCCAGCACCACGACGACCTACACAAATACTACTAGCTTAGTCGTTAGGTAGCTGCCTCGTGCTCGAGCTGTCCACGTATAGCGCACGTATACCGATACTCCTGAGCTCCTCTTGGATTCGAGGCGAAACTCTTGGCTTCTACACATGTGCAGAGAGTCAGACGTGTAGTAAAGAGGAGCTGTCAGCCACCCCCTGCACACACAAAAATCCCACCTCAACTCTCGGAACTTGTCTTTATTAACAGCAGAAGCCATCTCGCAATCCAGCCGCAGTTTCCGAAGCTCCGAAAACCCCAACCCAGTATCGAGAGACCCGGCATGGGCTATCCCTAAAGAACGAAAACCTGCCGCCGAATTGATCCGCAACTTGCTCGATAGCTCTTCCGTGATTAGTATAACAGCTCTCCAACGCGAACTCCCCCCGACGACTGCGCCAGACACGGTGTCCCAATATCACACATAATGGCGGGCATTGAGCAACTCGAGGTTCACAGCAAGGCATGTCACCGGCCCTCCTTCGCATAGCGGACGCTACAACAAGCGGCGGATAAAGAAAACTATTCGAACTCTCAACTAATGCTCAATAGTCGTATATCGTCCGCTGGGTGAAAGTTGACGAAGGCAACACGCTATCGTGGAGTGTACAGCCTCACAAAAAGTCCATGTACGTATTCCTCCGTATACCAGTTCTATCCGGGCACATGAATGAAGTTCTGTACTAATGCAACGATAGCAATTTCGGTCTTGTAAAACATCCCGGCAGCGGTGCCACTGCTTTTGCATCCTCAACAACCGAGGACTTGAATAATGGACCTGAAGAATCTGGTGGTACCTCCGATGGCAAAGCAAGCCGTTTCGCAAAGAAAGAGACCAATGCACAGGAACTACTGAAAAGCAAAGGATTCATTCCGATCAAATGGATAGGTAAATGCGAAGCGGACAAGGTATCAATTGGCACGTATGATGTCAAGGAGGATCAGAGTGGGATGTACGGCCTTGTGTTTGACAACACATTCTCGAAACAAACATCTAAAACGGCGACCTTTGTGGTTATGACCTATCCCACTGGAGCACCACCCCAGACTTCATCACACTTGCCAAACCTCCAGGCACCAAAAGCTGCAGTGAGCCAAACAAGTTTGGGACGTCACAGCAGCCCCAAGCTTGACGGAGTCACGTCTGCTTCAGTGGATAGTCTTCACAGTCATAATGCTGCAGGGAACGCCGCGCCTTCGGTCTCTGGTCGAAGCGACGGTGGCTCGAGTAATTACCACACAGGCGTTCTGCACAAGAGACGACGCAAGAAGGGACAAGGCTATGCGCGCCGATTCTTCTCCCTCGATTACTCCACCTGCACATTATCGTACTATTACAACCCCAAGTCATCTGCTCTTAGAGGTGCCATCCCTCTGAGCTTAGCTGCCGTTGCTGCAGATGAACGACGGCGGGAAATCAGTATTGACTCAGGTGCTGAAGTGTGGCATCTGAGAGCTCCAAACGACAAGGAATTTCAAGATTGGGCGCATGCGCTAGAGAAGGCCAGCCGTGTTGCGAGAGGACTGGAAACCTTGGATCTTCCCAAGAAGAATGAACTCAAACTTAACACACGCCAGTTGCAGCCCATTCATCAATCTTCTCCCCAGGAAGACAGAGAATGGGAACAAGTCGAATCTCTGGTTAGCCGCGTGGTAGGAACTCGCGATGCGCTTCGACGTTTGACTCGCGATGTCACAGCTCAGGCAAAGCCACCGCCAGTGACTAGCCCTCAATACCTTTCACCTGGAGGCACCAGTGCCGTGGACGATAACGATTCATATTTTACACCCGCTCAAGAACAGAGACGCTCGTTTTGGAGACGAAAGTCGAACACTCCTGCCATCTCTCCCGCGACACTTGGAGCGGCAACAGCCATGGCGGTGCCCACGCCCGGCGGAGTTACGACGACTATCTCAGCCAGCACGCCAAACCACTCACGGAGACTATCCAAGGGCATTATTCGAGAGGAGAATACGCTCCAGGATCACTGCCAATCGCTCTTATCGGATCTTGACTCAGTTGTATCCGAATTCACGACTCTTATTAATAACAGCAAACGCCGTCGACTGCCGGTGCCTTTATCTGGAGGCGGTGCATCAAGAAAGAGTATAGACACCGTCTCGACTGCTGACGAATTCTTTGATGCTGAGGATGCCAACTCAGCCGTTCTCAAGATCGATGGCAGCGAAGACGAGGCCTCACGCTCGGAACAAGCAGAAGATGAGGAGGAAGAGGATTCTTTCCGCGATAACTCTTCTGTGTCATCTATTGGAGAGAATGATGCAACTAACCTCGACGACGCGTCTCACCTATTCCCTACAAAACCCAAGAGCCTTGCTCCTCTACCCGTCGAGCAGGCTGTGGCGAGAAGAGCTACTATACCACCCGCAGCGGCAGCGGCGCCAAGTTTGATCGCATTCTTCCGGAAAAACGTTGGCAAAGATTTTAGTACAATCAGTATGCCGGTTACCTCGAACGAGCCCTCATCAATGTGCCAGAAGGTGGCCGAACAGCTGGAATATGCGCAGCTACTGAATCAAGCAGCAAAGCAATCCTCTCCCACTGATAGACTTTTATTTGTGGCTGCGTTTGCAGTGTCGCAGTTCAGCAGTGGACGAGCCAAAGAGCGTGCCATCCGCAAACCGTTTACTCCTCTACTTGGTGAGACCTTTGAACTCGTGCGAAGTGAAAAGGAGGTCCCCGGAGGCTTCAGGCTTTTGGTTGAGAAGGTCCAGCATCGACCTCTTCTCTTAGCAATGCAGGCTGATTCGGCCAACTGGTCCTTCTCTCAGTCACCTGCCCCGGGTCAGAAATTCTGGGGTAAGAGTGCCGAGATCACTACGGATGGCCGCGTGAGAATCGTTTTGCGGTTATCCAATGGATCCGAAGAGCGTTACTCATGGAATATTGCTACCATGTTCCTGCGTAATGTGGTGATGGGTGAGAAGTATGTGGAACCCGTGGGTACAATGCATGTTGTCAACGATAGCACTGGTCATAAAGCTGCGGTCGAGTTCAAGAGTAAGGGTATGTGGGGTGGACGAATTGAGGATGTCGGTGTAGAGATCTTCAACCCTGAAGGAGCCAATACAGGAAGCGGCCTGGTAGGCACATGGACCAACAGTCTGAAGACAACTGGAAAAGGGGGCGGCCAGGAGATTTGGCGGGTTGGACCCCTAGTGGACAATGCTGCTAGCACCTTTGGCTTCACCACTTTTGCTGCGACCTTGAACGAGGTTACCGAGATCGAGAAGGGCAAACTGCCACCGACAGACTGCCGCCTGCGACCTGACCAGCGCGCATACGAGCAAGGCGCAATTGACGAGGCCGAGGATTTGAAACAGAAGTTGGAGGAAGCCCAGCGTGGCCGACGCCGAGAGCTAGAAGAGCGAGGTGAGACATATAAGCCTCGATGGTTTGTGAAGGCCGAGAACGCCCCAGAGGGCGAGGAAGTGTGGAAGCTGAAAACAGGAAAGGATAGTTATTGGGAGGAACGAGCAAAGGGAAGCTGGCAAGGGGTCGATGAGATCTTTAAGATTTCTTAATGACTGATGACAACAAGTAGAAAGTGCAATTGGATTTGGATTTTATATCAATATTGAGAAGATCATCGCCATGTTTTGGGATGTTGACACAGCGCGGCTTGTTAGGTTGGACAAAGAAGAGGATGCATAGGTATGGATACTACCTATGCAACAGAATGCGGGTTAGAGACTCCCTTGTGTTCTAGAAGTCAAGAAAGGGTAGACCATGACGAAATTCTAATAACAATCATGTCTTTCTACCCACAAGACTGAGATGAGTTTATGTCGGGGACTTGGTCAAATGTGTCACTTGAAACCTCCTATTGCTGCTTGAACTGGTTTAAAAAAAAGCCAAGAGAAAGCTTGGCTTTGAGATAAAGTAACGACCCGTCGAGTGGTGCATAGACGAACAGGGGATGTGACGGACCCCCTAGTCACTTTTTCAGATGAAAAGAGGACCACTACTCCGTACGTTGCGCGTTTTGGAAAGCATGAGATGAAAAGCGACACTGTTTCACAAGAGGCTTCATTCTTGGTTAAACGCCCAGATCTTGGAATAAGATTATGCAGCTGGGTCAGGTGAGTGACGTTGGCGCTTTGGCGAGAATGTGAAGACGTCGGAGCGTCTATCGACTGAACCCTACCGAATTGAACTGAGGGTTGAGGGCGAGGCAGTGTACAGAGTACCTACTGTGATGTAGACCTGGATGATGGATGATAGGCATGGTGATCGACGTGACGATTGAAATTTGACCGGCGTCTCACCAGTCAGTCAGTACAGTATCATGCGTATATGGATGGATCAAGCGAAATCCATGCCAAGCGCTGCTCATCGTCATTCTTTACTTACAGCGGTCAGGCCTCCACTACCCAAGCTCCTTTGACGCAAAAAAGGCCGACTGCTTGCTTCACTAACATCGTCTATCTCTAAGTGGAAATTTAGTTACCAAGTGTGCCGAATAAAGAATCGAGTTTCAATACATCAGGTTAGATATAGAATTTCTTCGTTAACTATTCCAAATGTAGGCATCATATCGAACTGCATAGTGCAACTGTTGGAAGAAAAGCATCCAAGGTTGGAGAGATGGTCCACTGAAGTCGGGTCAGGTCAGGTCTAGCGGCACGGGAGTGGCGAATCATTCAACCAGGCCCCTGAAGATCGTAGACCTGAAATAGAAGAGGCATCCATTTTACTGCGCAGGTATCCGTAATTCGTGATTGAATTATCTGTAAATATACTTTACAGTAAATAGGTAAAAACCATTAAAAAGTTGACTACCTACCCTGACAAGAGCGGGAAACTCGACCATGGAAGCAATTAAAGACATTCAATGCTAACCCTAGCCAGCTACAGTACAGTACAATTCAAGACCGTTTGTGTACATAGTATGTACTGTACTACGTAGGTAGTGAACGACCACAGACGAGTTTCAGCGAGACGCCAATCGCTGATCAGATGGCGCTTGACACAGCCGAAAAGGGGGTGCGAAGCTAAGCGGGCATCCATTGAGGGGCGTGTGCAGTTTAGTCTACAGGATGCCGCGAAAAAGCATTACGACGACTCTCGAGTTTAGTGGGTCGGGCCCTTTTTGTTAGCATTGAGTGAGTGAATTCGAGGTTGGATAAAAAACGAAAGAGCCAGTCAGAGAGACGAATATTGTTGATGCCAGTTGCACTATTGGTCTTGGGACCTGTCATGGAAACGAAAATGATTGAATTTACTGTGGCTGGGCACTCTTGGAACTTCTTGTTATGATGAATTGGACTGACCATTGTTGACACACATGTGAGATGCCGTATCTGTCTGTATACGAGTAAAGCGGCACCACGGGCAACACTAGTAGTAAAGAAAAAGACAAACATAGCCTAGTTATCTGGATGAGGCGGCACGATGGCATATGTACTATTTTGAGGGACTTGAGCTTGTTATAGTAACATCTCATCGTATAGTGGTAGTTACAATCGCCTTGTTTACCTACAACAAGAGGTTGGTTGGTTTGTTCATCAACAACCGACAAGGAAGACGCATCAGCACACCACACCATTAATCTATTCCCCCCATCTTTGATAGGTCAGGTCATTACAACCCATTGATTGTTGTCGTGTGCCTGTACCTGGCTCCCGCTTTATTTATTAGAGTAAGCACCTACGTACGATACGACATGAAAATCAGATTGTACAGAGATGGCATTTTCACTAAGTACTAAGGTAACTCGACTCAAGTTGCTCGTTTCATCTGGCAATCTCGTTCCACGACATGCGGGATTATACATGCAACAATACAATTACACTCTCCAGCCTCTCAGCCTCTTCTCTAGCCTCTGTAATGGTTGTCAACCCATCATCATCATCATCATGCCTCTCTATGGCTTGGGGTTGATATTGAGGGTGCTAAACTCAATATGTGGAGACTAAAATTACTGGATCAGACGCGCCCCACGTTTAATCCCCAATCCATGGCTCTCTCTGGGATTGCATGGAAGTCAATCCAAGGAACGAAAGCTCAATTGAGTCCACAGTCGACGTAGTGAGTGTATTAGCGGTTAGACGCTTGGACGGACCAAGAAGAAAGGCGATGCGATTTCTCTCTTTTTACTTGCTGCGCGTAAATGGATGGGCTTGTCGTTGTGAATGGATACACACCCACCCCGGACCCCCTCTCCCTCTC